>VWYH01002728.1:634322-678033 GCA_013399365.1 Pampusana beccarii
GAGCTGGGTCTCTTTAGCTGGGAGGAGACTGAGGGGTGACCTGATTAATGTTTATAAATATGTAAAGGGTGAGTGTCAGGAGGAGGAGCCAGGCTCTTCTCAGTGACAACCAATGATAGGACAAGGGGCAATGGGTACAAACTGGAGCACAGGAGGTTCCACTTAAACCTGAGAAGAAACTTCTTCACAGTGAGGGTGACAGAGTTAAGTGTTAATGCTGAAGAACTTCATACATCACAGACTCAGGCTCTGCTACTGCAAGCATTTCAAACAAAATACCAAAATAATCCAACCAGAGCTGTCCAGGTAGAAAGCCAAGCACTTAGTAGTCTTACCGTTAGGAAAACATTATCTGTGGTCTCGCACACTCTGAACTCCCTCATGCTTTTCATCCTGTCTCAGGCCCATATTGTCTATACTAACGTAATGTTCTCAGTGATATATGCTCCACTGTTGTAGCAGAACACTTTTACATAAATATAGAAAAATAAAAATAAAATCTGTGTTAGAGAAATAAATGGGTTCCACAATGCATTGTCAAGAAGAAACTTAACCATTTTTTTTCTATCAATTACAAAGATGGTGAGCACTGAACATTTTGATTATGTTAAACATCTAGTTAAAATTTTTATAATTCTTAAATACTTTAAAAAAATTATGCCTGATGACTTCGCCTATGGACTTTGTTTCTAACCAGGCCGGTGGTCTTCAGCTTATGCTGGTCTTTTGGCAACATCAAATGTTTCTGTTGGCCTCAGTTTTAACTATTCATTTCTGATTTGTGAGCAACACATTAACTGTGCGCTACAGGCTGTGTGAGTTCACAGACTGATATTCGTCTGTACAACTGTGAATTATAGCATTTTAAGAGAGTATAAAAAATACCATATTCCCTTATCTATGTTTTTATGGTTAAACAGATAACTATAGTTAGTTTCCATCCTCTAGCGTACAATGAATTTCAGTATAATTTCATCATCATTGGAACAAGATTTTTTGAGCAGCAGATGAAAGATGAATTGGTTACATGAGAATCAGAAACATTAACTAAAGTGACAGACTGGGTAGAGTATATTTATTCAGTTAAAAAGTCACCAGTCAGTTGCAAGCAACAGGATATATATAGTCAGTGCTCAAGTTTTGTAGTTTCTCTGGTATCACTACGTGAGTGATGAGAATACTATTTACTGGGGTCCACTTTCAAGGTTACATTATGTTCCAATACAGTGTGAAATAGTCACTGCCAATCAGCATATGTACCAGTATTTTCCGTGCTTGAAAAGCACATGCTAGTCAGGAGATTTTATCAGCTATTTGCTTTAAACACAAAAAAGCACTTAACTCCTACTGATAAATAAGAGACGCAAACTCAGTGCTGAGTGTGGGACACTGCTACAAGGGTACTTGTCAGTCAACAGGCGCTGTCAGGTCTGGACCACGTGCAGGAACAGTAGTAATTAACTTTTGGGGCCTCAAGCACCAGTCTGGCTATTGTATTCTTGTCCCCATTGGCATCTATGGCAGCAGCAGAGTGCACAGCTACTTGCCAGATAATGCAGAGACCAGTAGACACTTGCTGGCATAGCATGAGAACTTCCAGTCCTCTTTCAGTATCATGATATTTGGTCACATCAAGTAAGGGAATAACAAGAACTGGCAGATTAATTCAGTTCAAAGGTTATACTGCTGTAATTTAAATGAAGCAGGTATTATCTTTTTATTTTATCTGTAAGAAACATGGAGCACACACATGGAGGGTATGAATCAGAACTGGACAATCCAATTTTTGGAAGGTAACTAGCCCTGCCAAGTTAAGTGCACATTTTTAAACCGAACTTAAAACTGTATATTTTCTGCAAATTGAAATTCTTGTGTGGCTTATTTTGACCTTCTTTCAGCAAAGCCTGCACTAAACCACGGCAGTATGTAGCCTGCAGACAGAAGAAAAAACACTTTCCCTCTGAAATGTCCAGATACATCTTTTTCCATCCTCACCCTTTTTCAGATTTTTAACAAACACTTCTCATCTAAGGATAGATCCTTGTTCTCTGCAACTGTACGTGGTTGGCTTCCTGAGCTTAATTCCAGCATTCCCTCAGAGGGTTCCTTGCTTGAGATGCCTAAAACTCCTCTCAAGAGTCTTTAAGACCAAATGACAGGTTTACTAAAATCTCTCTCAGCACTGAGTGTCTGCAGAACGATGCTATTTGCACCTGCTGAATCTGTCCACAGACAGAACTCCAGTGCTGTCAAACTCAGCATCTTCCATAGGGCTAAACACACTTGGAGGTGGCTTTGGAGGGCACATGGGTGTTCCATCTATGAACAGCAACAATTCACGATACTCTCCATTTACAAAATTAGTATTCAAATAGTAACTGCAGGGAATACACGGGGAAGGGAACAATGCTATAAGTCTTCAGTTCCTACAGCTTTGCCCAGTGGCAAAAGACCACACTGGCTAAAGTCCCGTCTCAATTCTTTGAGATAGCTGTGTCAGGCAAACATCACTGGCAGGTAGAATTATACCTATTTATTAATACAGCCAAACTTGAAGGAACAGAATTTCTAGGGGGCTGTGGAGGTTGGAAGGCACCCTGTAACTAACTGTACTAATATTTCTGACAAAAGGCTTTACATCTGCTAATAAAAGGTAGAAGTTACCCTTGTTATCAAATGTTGAATCAGGTGGTATTACAAAAAATGTTGATTTGCTGTTATATTTAAAGTGATTGCCTCAGGATTTATAATTAACCTGGTCCTCAGAGAGCATGAGCTATCCTAGCATCCTAGATAGCAACAGATGTCAAAGTGTACACCTAGACAGAAAATATGGCACATTATCTAAATAAATAGTTTCCTTTTTTGTTTTTACAAATGAATATTCAATAGATAATCCAGTATAATCAAATCCAGCAATAGTATAAATGGCACAAATGAATACATGTACGCACTCTTTAATAATTTCAGATTTATCACAGATAGATTACTGAGTCATATTGTCATGATTTCAGTTATATTAGTCAGTCACATGGAAACATTTTTGATGTGTAAAGGACCAACAATGTGTGGGAAGACTTAAAGAAGTGGGAAAAACAATTGTAATTGAAAATGTCTCCCAAATGTATCTAAATGGGTAAATGCAGCCTAAAACCTGAAATTGAATGGCTATTGCTTATTTTGATTCATGTACCTGAGTGCCTTACAAAAGGACATATTTTGCAAATACAAGAAAGTATTTAGCTCCTCTGGAAAAAAAAAGAGGGGGGGGGGGCACAAAGACATGGATTTAGAATCCAAACTTTCACAGCAATGCCAATGTTTGTTGCTTACACTAAAAGTCTGGATTCTGGCACTCATATAGTTACAAAAAATCATGTCTTTAAAATACACTTAACACCTCCTGATAGTGGGCAACAGTTTTTAAAAATAAACCTTAAAAGAAAAGAACCACACAAAAAAATAGAAAATTCATCAAATTTCTGCATCTTCTGTGTTATACTTGACTCACAATTTCTAGTTATTTCGATACAGTAGTAATGCTCTAAGCATCTGGAATTCAATACTCCAAATGCAAGTCTAGAGAACGGATGCCCCTTAACATAGGAGTATTTGAACTGAATACTGAAAACTGTAATCTCTAAAGGGGGAATTTTTAATTATAATTTATTCTTTTAAAGAACAAGAATTAGTAAAATTTATTATAGGAACACATTCTCCTGATATGCATTCATTTATAAAACATGAAGATACAGAATATAATGAAAGTTCTTCATTATATTGAGTTAAGCTGTCTGCATTTGAAAGACAGACGTTAAGAACAGATTGAAAAAGCTAATATCCGGAAAATTTCATCCCACGAAGAAGTTACTTTACCTTGAAAGACAGGTGACCTTTAACACCGACAAAATACATACACATAAATTATAACTTTTCAACAAATGAAAAAAAGCGCATTGATTTCATTTTTAAAGAAATGACAAAAACTGGACAAGCCTCCCATTCTGTCACTTGCATTGGTTTCGATTGTGTGTTACAGGACTCCTTTCAAGAAATCCGCCCTCTTAGTCCTCCCCGTCCTTCCCCTGGATCCTCAATTTTAACATCCATTTCTCTGGGGTTTCACCTTCTTTCCTTTAATATTGACTCAAGAGTAGTGTTTCACCTGATCTCATACCCTTCTTGGATATCATCAGGGAAATGAGAACTCCTACAACAATACTGAAAGGATTAATGGCAGTAGAAGTACTCTCCCTATCAAGCCTAAATACAAAACCTGGCAACTGAAGAACAATAATTCAATTTTACAGCAACATTAAAGGTTCTGACATTTTTTTGACATTTTGACACCTGCACATTCCGCACTGGAATGTGAGGAATTAACTTGATGGTTCCTAAAAAATTGGAATACATGTGTTTCTATGTGACTCCCTCACTCCATTACCAAATAATAGCTTGCATAAACTGCTAACTATAACAAAGCATTAAAGCTGTAAAAGCATAGCACATTTGTATGCTATAAACATACAGCATATTCCACTAACTGATTATTTGAGCTTGGCCAGGAGAGGCCCCTGAGAAAAGCTACTTGTAACTGGCCTCCACTGACTCTGCTCTGGAACCTAAGCTTCTAGTCAACCAGACCATAACAGAACACTGCAAGAAACAGCTTCAAAAAACTTGCTGAAGTCAAGGTAGATGAAATCCATTTCTCTACCCTCATTCACAGATCTAATTTCATCACAGATGGTGATCAGATTAATCAAGCATGGTTTACCCTTGGCATAACCATGCTGCTTCCAGAAGCATCCCATTTGCCAGTTCCCCGAATAAACCAAACTTTGCTTTAATGAAGTCCAGAATGTATATACTGTGCTACTTGCCTTCCTCACTCCCCTTGGGATGTTGAGCTCCAGTAATTCACGGTTGCTATAAGCCAAGGCTGCCATTGACTATCACTTCCTTGGCCAGTTCTTTATTTGTGAGGACAGTGTCACCCAGGAATATTGCATCTACACTAGAGTCCATTGACAGCCTCCAGAAACACCCTGGGTTGCTTATATGCGTTGTCCTTTCAGCAGGTGTCAGGGAGGCTAAAGTCTCCCCTACAAACAAGAGCCTTTGAGTTGCTTAAATATGACTTTGCCCTCTTTCTTCATACTGACCAAATCATCTGTAACATACACTTACCATGTCACCCATACAAGCCCCTCCTCTGACCCTAATCCACAAGCAACCCATCCACTCAAACTGCTTCTCAGTGTAAAGGGAAACCTCCATCTCTTTGTTCCCTGCCTGTCTTCCTACATCCATCCATCACAGTTGTTCCAACGATGCCTTAGTGATGTGCCTGTGTGCGAGCTCTGCCTCCTCCTGATTGACTCCTAGGTTGTGTGCATCTCTGTGCAGGCAATTCTTCCCTGACAGTCTATAAACCAGAAGATTTATGTTTTGCTTTGGTGTTCTTCCTCAGATGTGACCATCTGCCGACAGTACTTTTCTGTCTGTCATCCAAGTTTTGGGTTATTTTCTCCCAACAAATTTTTCCTTCTCTCTAAAATCTGTTTCTATCCCTATCCATTCCAGTAAGAAAACATTAATTAAAAAGTGTGTACAGACAATCTGACAAAGTTAACAGTTTGCCTGTCAGCTATCCCACTTTCAAATTAGCATTGCTACTTTTGGGAAAGCTGTACTGTGGCAAATTAAAATGATTAAAAAGCTGTAGAAGTCTATGCATTACAATGTTCAACCTGTGTCATACATGCAGGCAATGGAAGAAAAGGCTATTAGCCAAACAAGACTAAAATCTCTTATAACACAGTGATTTTAAAGACTGGAACTGCAAACTGAAAATAATATCCAGGATTGAGTAAACAGCTATATATGTGCAGCTATCCTGCACTGGTACTCCAGCTACCTCATTTAAAAGCTACCCTAGAGAAGTCTACAAATTGCAGTCCTGAGACTGCCCAACTTCATGGTTTGGAATACACTCTGGACTAGGACACAGGCTCCCTACCTGGGAGGTGCTGCTGACTTCCTTGAGGGACAAGAGGCCTTGCAGAGGAATCTAGATAGATTGGGTAATGATTAACAGGATGAAATTTAACAAGAACCAATGCTGGATTCTGCACCTGGGATGGAGTAACACCCGGCAGAAGTACAAATAGGGAGAGGAGTGGCTGGAGAGCAACCCTGCAGAAGGGATCTGGGGATGCTGGCCGACAGCAGTTCAGTCTGAACCAGCAGTGTGTGCCCTGGTAGCCAAGAAGGCAACCCACATCCTGGGGTACATCAAACACAGTGCAGCCAGCCACTCCAAGGAGGTAATTGTTCCACTGCGTTTAGCCACGGTGTGGCCTCCCATCGAGCACTGGGAGCCCTGCAGTTCATGAAGGATGTGAAGGTCCTTGGATGCATCCAGACGAGGGCAACAAAGCTGGTGACAGGGCTGGAAGACACACCCTGTGGTGAGTGGCTGAGGACTTTGGGCTTGTCTAGCTTGGAGAAAAGCAGGCTGAGGGGCAACCTCATTGCTCTGTACAGCTTCCTGAGGAGGGGACGTGGAGAGGGAGGTGCTGAGCTCTTCTCCCCAGTATCCAGTGATAGGACGCATGCAAAGGGTTCAAAGCTGCCCCAGGAAAGGGGCAGACTAGACGTTAGGAAACATTTCTTTACAGAGAGGGTGGTCAAACACTGGAACAGGCTTCCTAGAGAGCAGTCAATGCCTCAAACCTGTCAGTGTAAACACTTAAAAGAGGCATTTGGACAACGCCCTTAATAATTTGCTTTAACTTTTGGTCAGCCCTGAAGTGGTCAGGCAATTGGACTAGATGACTGTTGTATATCACTTCAACTGAAATATTCTATTATATTCTAGTAACTGGAAGTGACCTACATTACCCCTTTGAAGCTGAACTGCATGCTGAAAAGCAAGTCTAAAACCACGTTACAAGGAAGAGTTTCTCAAGAAAGGCGACTGCTGCACTGCCACAGAAAAGCAGAAAGGGCGGCTGCTGTAACTCTTAAAAAGAAGCACAGAATGGCTTGCAACACTTATGTTACCATGGTTCAGGGCTTAGATATATACAATACAAAGCAACAGAGCCCAAAATGAATCCTAAACCAGAAAAATCAGCAGGGCCTCAGTTCTGCTGGGGATATTGCCCAGCAAGACACGGAAACACTGAGCAACAGTGAGGAACACCAGCCTCACAGCCTGAACTATAATTTTACTACTTTGGCCAAGCCTGCAGAAAAGCTTTAGACAATGATGAGAAGAGTCTCATTGTGGGCTACCATTTATAAGATATGTATGATGTTTCTCTTCCAGCAAGTCAACAGACTGATGGTAGTTTAATATTTGCTTAGTGAGTGAAGGTCACTAAAAAACCAAGATGTTATTGACCCCTGTACTTGGCTCAGAGAATCTCTGAGAGAAGGAACAGACACACATCTCAATGTGCTGAAAAAAATAATTGTTAATATTAACTACCGAATTGAAAAGCATACCAAACAACTCCCATTAGTGGGTTATTGCTATAATGCTGTAAAAATTGTAATCACTCATTACTCCTCATAAACAAAATACTCTCAAGCCAAATTTCCCATTGTGAAGGCACTTGCAACCAGACAATACTGACCACATTTTTTTTCCAACTAAACCAATGAGATAATCCCCAAGGTTAAATTAAAGTGATATACACATGTATAGGGTCAGAGTACAAATTGGCCATTATTTTAAATTTATTTTTGAAACAAAACTGTTATGAAACACAGACATCGTCTAGTGACTACTCCTACATTTACAGACTCTAAAGCAAGACCACATAACTGTTGAGTATAATTTCCTATATATTACTTGGTTAGAGAAAGTTTTTTAGAAGCTAGATCATAGTTCAGAGAAAGGCACAGAAAAACCAAAGATGCAGGACTAAAAGCCACGATGTCCCCTATCACTCCACGAAGACTTTGTTTCAAAGTTCAAACCAAAGCAGGTTGTATAACGTTATAACAGCTCTACACTAAAATCAGAATTATTCCTACAGATAAGTTCTGCTCGGTTTTAAACTCTAGAACAAAAAGGCAGCCCCATCCCTTTGCTACAAGTGCCCACAAATTAATTAAAAAAAAACAAACCAAAACAAACCCACAGAAAACAAAACAAAAAAACAACCACACAAAAAAACCTCCCAGACAAAATATACTTGAAGGAGCAATTCTGTCTTTACAGCTGTTGTGACCACAGCTACACTGATTTTAGTGGAGTTCAGACTATTTACAGCAGTTGAAGATCTGGTCTTCCAATTTAAATTCTGTCTTGACTTTGAGTAATTCTGTTGAGGTCACTAGAACAGGGTTACTCAGGACATAAATTTGCCCCAAGGGCTTTTGTTGCCTAAGCTATATTTATATTACATTAATGTATAAACAGAAAATGCCTAACAAGTTCCAGTAAAGCAATTCAAGTAATTAGTTTGTAACTTGTGCTTAGGTCTCTCAAGGGTTACTGAGGGTCAAATTAGGGAAACATATTTCTGAAAAGCACAAGCCCTGAAATAATAAAGTTTCAGCTTACATTTCAAAGTGATAGCACCTCTGTCTTTTGACTTCTAATGATCATTTAATAAGTAAATGGATTACAATGACAGAATAAAAGACAACTGAAATAATGGAATATCATATTAAAAGGCAAATGGACAAATAAAAATGCTTTAGTTAATTTCTGCTTAAATTTCAGAGCATGAGAAAGCCACAAGTAACAACAACACAAAAGTAATAGTTTTTCTGTATGTTCTAAAATAGGAAAAACAATTCAGATGCAAACAAAAAGTATTGTCTATTTTGTACTATCAGTAACCTATCCTAGTTTGGAGGTGAAAATTCAGTAAACATTGCATTATATAAAGCACATACAATTTAGCAGGATGAGGGCTTAGAAATTAAGCACCAGTGGAATGGAAAAAACTCTTTAAGGAAACTGATGCCACTTGTCACACACAGGAGCAGCGTAGCCCTGCCTTCTTTTACAAGCTGCAGTGTGATTTAATTTTAGAACACAAAAGTTATGTAACTTGAAAGTCAAGAAACAGTATAAGACATGCATTATCTATGAGAATGCCAGGAATGAGAATTTTTTTTTTTGTAATTAACTAAACCTGTCTGAGAACCCGAAAGAGCCACTAAAATATAATTAAAATAAATTATCAAAGGTCGCCATGCACCAGTTGTTCATTTGGATAACTATAAAGACAGATACCAGCCATTGATAACTCTCACTTACTGAATTTATTAACAAGCTGCAGGAATGTTCTTGTTGCATTACATGACTATGCATATTGAACAAGTGTTTTATATCAACTTTACTTTCTTCCATTTTACATAGTCCACAACCGTTTAAACTATGCAAACACGTAACAATTTTTTTTTTAGATCCTGTTACATCATACATGACATTTATAAACACACCTATTAGTTACAGAAAACTGAAAATAAATTGTAAGGAAATGCAATCTCCTTAAGGCCTAAAGAGGATAGATAAATCATGATTTTAAGATAATTACTTGTAGCATGTAGTTCACTAGCTTGATATGTTAGTACATCAAACCTCTAGATTTTTTTTCATGATAAATATGTAAATCCCTTATTTAACAGTTGCTGACAAAGCAGAAATTTTGAAAGTGGAGATCAAAAGGGATAAAATAGTAAAATCTGTTTGAGTCCAGTTAACAATACAAAAACATGATGCTTCCATATAGGGCCAGAATACTCAGTGATGTGGGCAGCCACAAAAACATCAACTTTAATGGAGTAAGACAGAAATACATATTTCTGAAATATGGGCAGAAATGAAAAAATGCTTTTGACATAGCTCATGAAAGATGGCAAACTCTGGTAACACACAGGTATTTGTGATGTTGCTTTCAGGTTGCATTATAGTCTCATATCAAAATGTTCCTAATGTGTTTGTGTGGAAATACTTCTCATTTGTAACTGCAAACAAAAAGTCCTTTGAATTCAAAACGGAATTCAAGCAAGTCACATAGTTCACACTGAAATAAAAGGAAATATTATTGTTTCTGATTTATGGGGGAGGAACAGCTGGCACTTATTATGTCTATGTACTACATCAATCACCAGCAACACATAAACTCTGATAAATCTACCTTATGTCCCTATCAATACAAAGCTGTTTTTCCTTTCCTAGACCAGATTGTTAGCTTACGTGAAGTGATGCAGCTCTAAATCCAGCCCTCTATTGTCTAATCAGTTCAAATGATTTACCAGGCACAAATTTATCTAGTTTAGCTTTTTTTTTTCTCCTCTCTTTAAATAAAACCAAGTGATTGAGGTCTGCACACAACACTCTTACAGGATAAACACGAGAGCATCAGCAAGTACTGCTGTTTTTGGCCAAAGCTGTAATTACAATAGATGACAATCTGTGCATCATTATATCTACTACAGCACGTGCTGTTTATAAACAGACAATATACTGCAGCAGGATAGTGACAAGAATGAAAAGAATAAGGTGGTGGTAAGGACGTTAACCACAGAAAGATGAGTAGGACATGGCCTCTCATGATCCGACCACCCCGTGTACATGACATTACAACTGGGAAACAAACCATGCTTTAACTTTCCAATCTGCTGAGGAAAGAACAAAGCAAAACAGATTGTCCAGCAAGCTCCTGTTACATGCTTACCACAATTTTTGGTACAAAGGATAGAGAAAACCACTTGAGCGCAAACATTTCTAAAATCAACTCAAACTACACGGGAGGACTTACTCCAGAATGTGAAGAAGGAAATAGAGTTTTCAACTGAAGAACAGTCCATTAACCTTCAAAAGGTAGCTGACCTACCTAATGGAGAGGAGCAGCTTACTGATAGATTACACTGAGAAGACAGATTTATTTTTGGGGGGGCTTTATTTGTTAAAAAAGGTCAATTACAATCAGGCAGCTGATGTGATCAACATAGCGACAAAGAGCTTCGACTAAAATGGGCGAATCATTCTACTGCATGTTAATCTGGATGTTAATCAAATTACTTTGTCTAGTTTTCCCTAAAATACTTTCGACAGAAGGAACAATGGAGCTGCTAGCTGCTGTCTCTGAGAGGATAACCAATCTGCAGGACTGATGGTTTCAGGAGACTTGGAAAAGAATACCAGGGATCCTATCCCAGACTCAACTCCAATTGCACAAACACTAGGGGAAACAATAAACAAACAAGCTGTTTGCAAGTTCTTGGGGAGTGGGAAAGAAGAAGAATCCTCACCCCCCCAACCCCCAAGAGCCTGTAAACATCTGATATGACTGTGCAAAATGCACAAACCATGACAAATTAGTATCGTTATCTTTTCCTGTTATGACAGGCAAAAGGTTCATTCTGATAAGGAAACAGCTATAGGGATTAGATGAGTTAGGATAAACCCTCTGGATAGGAATAAGCAGCATTCCAACATTTTCACATGGGTAAGAACCATACTTTCTCCCTGCAAGCCCACAGTCCAGTCCCACTGGTCCCAGCACCTTTCTCCCAGCCTTGTACCATTTCCTCATCCAAAACCAGACACTTGTCAGATCCAGCCTCTGTGGCTAGACAGATCACACATACTTGTAAACTCACTGTTTCTGCCACACAATAAAAGTTTGCAGCTAAAACCTGCTATAGCTGCACATCGACATTTGTATAACACAGCATTGCCCCCCCCCGGCCCCATGATCCTACCCCATGTATGATTTTGTGAGGTCCTGTGGCCAAAGGGACCCACTTAGAAGATACTGATAGGCAAAGAAGATACTGATAGGCAAAGAAGATACTGATTGATAGGCAAAGTTGGTCCTTTCTCCCATGTGTTGCACTGGTTAAAGACTACAAGAAACAGGAACAGTTGTCATGGAGTTGCACTTCCTCTTGTAATTATTTTTGAGAAAAAAATCTGTGTTTTTTACTGCCAGCTCACATGCCTGACCCTTGTTTTCTTGGAAAGCTTGTGACCTCAGTTTGAGTTACAAGCCTCATCTTGTCCACTCTGTAATTTATTTTGACTTTAGTAAGACTTTTTCCTTGATATTCTATGGTGCAGGAAATATGTTCTAGAGGAAGTTACTACAAAGAGGGAAGCAAAACTGCTGGAAAACTGTACCCTATGCTGTTTATCAACGGTTCACCAAAGTGAGCACAGCTGTACCCTTGGTGCTGTGCTGTTTAACATATTCATTCTGGATTTGCATGGCAGAAGAGGGAGGTGCTTACAAAATATGCAGCTGACTACTTTCGATAGGCTGCAAAAGCTTTGGAGAACATAATCAGAATTCAAAAGGAGCTTGGCTGATAAGAGAATTACTCAAAGAGAAAGATGAAGAGATATTGTTAGGGCACTTCCACTTTTCAGGATCTCTTAAGTTGTGTCCTTCAAGTGGGAATACTCAACCGGACAAACACATATTGAAGAAGTTCCAACTCTGTAGCAGCTCTCCAGAGAAGCCACCAATGAGTCACAGGCTGAATACAAGTTCAGATCTACAAAGAACAAACTGGAGGGACCATTGTTTAGTCTAAAGAAGAAGAGCTTGAGGGGAGTAAAGGGCTAAATACAAAGGAGGAAGAAGTAAGCCATCTTCTATATACATGTATATCCAGACCAAATAGTAACAGACTTACATTTACAGCACAGAACATTTACATTGAATGTTAGGAAAGAGTTGTGTTGAATAATTTCCTCTTCTAGAAATCTAAGCAGATGAGTATATAAGCAACATTCCCTATTTGTCTCCTAACAGTCCCATACGAAGACCTATCATGGCTTTTTTGTTTGCTTTTAATCCAGCCATTGTCTTGCTTTTCTACCAGTCTTGTGGTAAACCTGCACCACCATAAAAGAAGTTACAGAAAGCATCCAACACAAATTCCTCTACTAGAAATAGATGAGCATATCTTATTAAAAATTATTACTAATATATTAAAGTACATGTAACAAAATAAGGATGTTGACTCAACATTTCTTTTACTCTGAGGCTTCAGCTAGATTCAGTGGACCAAATAGTGCTTCAAAATTCATATGGACAGCTCTATATGAGAGTTTGATTCCATGAAAAAGTGTCCTTGTGTGTAGTTAATTATTTACATTAGAAAGAAAGCACAGTTGCTTTAAAAATGCACAAGAAATAATCCAATAGACTGACTCTTAATTAAATGTGGTGGATACAACCAGCCAACAAAATCTCTTTCCAAAAACATATTAAGTACTTGTAAACTATTATTTTGTGCTGCAGTTAAAAAATGGCATAACAGATGTCGTTTGGACACCTGTTCCAAAATCAGGACTCTGTCTGCCATATTGCCACCTGGTACGTTAAGAGGGCAGGTGAAAGGAAAGAGAATAAAAGCGAAACCGATCTTTTGACTAATGATTCAATTCCAAATGCTTGTTTAAGGTGCAGTACAACTCTCACAAGGAATATAAATACAGTTTAAAATGTAGGAGCTCTGTTGGTTTTTTTTTGGTTGTAATTATGAAATTAATTATGACTCTCAGACTACAAAATCCACTCTAACCATGTAACGGCACATATGTAAGGATACTTAAACGTGGGGAAAAAAAAAAAAAAAAAGCAGGTTTTACAAAGATGAAATACAAGGGGAGTCACAGCAATGAAATGTAATCTTTCAGCCAGTAGAACACACATTTCTGTCTAGCTACTTTTTTCCATTCGAGAATTCAGACATAAGCCACCCATCTCTGCACTGGCTTTACATTATATTTAATCTATGGTTTAGCTACAAAATGACGCTCCTTTCCAGCTTGCATAGTTCAGCAGAAGACAGCTCTTTGTGTAACAAACACTTGTGTAGTCGCTTGATTAATTGACCCACTAGAAGAATCTTAAGTTCTTTAGCAGGAGAAGAAAATGTAGTCTTGAAATGATACATTCATAATATATGCACCTCAGCACCAACATTTCTATCTAAATCTCATACACATAATACCAGGAATCATTCTTAAGTTAAAGCTTTACATTTAGAATGACGACAGCTTACTAAACAGCAAAAAGAAATTATGACATGATTTTAAATTATTTTGCCATTTCGTTTAATAAAATATTTTATGACAATAAGGTAGCTTTATACTGAATTATGAAAAACTTAGAATTTCATTTGTCTGGTGAAATACAAAATAAATTGTAATATAAAATAGTATCTTGCTTTCACATAAAGTAAGGTAGCTTAGGACACAGAAAACCAGAAATCATACCTCCTTTTAAAAACAAAGCCCAAAAAAGCTTTTATGTCACTCTAAACAAAGCAGAAGTCTACAAACCATACTTGGACAAGTAAAGCTTCTAATTAAAAAGAGATCAACTTTCCATAACAAAAAGATTGCTATGTAAATGCAGAATCTTGGTCCAACCCCCACTGAAATCACTAGTGAAATATCCGCCAGTTTTGGTGGACGATGAACCAAACATACACATGGGGTGTCCAGATCTATAGAACTATATTGGAGGCAAGCTAAGCACAAGTACTGCCTTCATGATTTACCATCCTCCAAAAATCTTCAGCCTGTTGATTATATAGAAAGTGATCTGAAGTGGAAGATGTAAGAAGAGGAAATAACATGAGCGGTATTAACCAAACTCATTCAGGTTTGCTGCCGTTTACAATAATTCATATGGCCAAGTCCACAAATAGTCATCTCCTCGAGGGAGTTTATAGGAGCTCTTAACGAGCCTTTGCTACAGACTTTCTTTGTTTAAATAAACCCATAATGTAGTGATAATTGGTATTTACATTTAGCATATGTGCATGGCTACAATTTATCTTTCTTATGTATCATCACAGTAAAGAAAAAAGTAAGCGAAACCAAATTAACCACCATAAGGAAGACTGATGAAAATTCTTAAACATGAATTATTAGTCATTTGAAAACAGCTAGACAGATAATTCTAGATCGCTAATAATCAGGAGGACATCAGTGGGAATTCTAAAGCTTTCTTTCACTTTCAAAACAATGCTTTAAAGCACTTTAATATTTAACTACGTTAGTGGTTTAAACCATAATGAAAGAAAAAGTCTAGTGGTATTTCAAAACATTTTTAAAACTATGATTTTTCTAATCAGCAAAAGTGTTCTAAAACTGATATGGATTTGAATTAATCCCATCAAAACATACTCAGTATCACATCATGGCTTTAATCTGAACAATTACTGAAATCAAATCATCAGCCTATTTGAGTTGCATGACTATTTAGACTAAGCATCTTTCATAGTAATTATGTCATTAAAAACTGCAATATTTGGCTTTTCAGAAAGAATTCACCCCTATGAAGACACTAACACTGCAGCTCTGACTGATGTCACATTTATATAAATGAGCTCAAATGGTTTGCTGTTTTAAACTACATTTTTAAGAAGAATAAAAAAGAAAATTACTGTTGGTCCCACTTTCAATACAATTCAAATTTGAAGTACTTGCTAAAAATAAAATTTAAAAAAAAAAATCAAAAGTCTTAAGCACAGCAGTTTAAATGTTCTCTGAAACAGTTCCATATTGAACCTTAATCTAGCTAATTTCTAAAGAAATCAAAAGATAAAGCTCCAAAGACTAACCTCATTTTCTGCATGTGAGAAATTACACTGCAAAAAGTATCCCCTTATGGCTTTGGTCTAGACCAAAAAAAACCCCAAGTAAATAAATTTTAAACCTATATATCAAAGGTCATGTCTTGTTCTTGTTTGGGTAAACAAGGTTACAGTGAAGTGGATAGGGATCCACGCAGTACTGCTAAATGGACATACGAGCACCATTGCTTTTCTGTCTCTCTCTTCTGTTTGGACTTAAAAGTCCTTTGATTCCAGGTTCTGCTCTTGCTACTACAAGATGTAGAACAACAAAACATGAATCGCATTTAAAGGCCTAAATAATACCTATGTTAACAGAGCTGAAATAATGCAATAATTATTGCTAAGCGAACAATGATGCATACAACAAAATCAGACGTATCATAGTTTTTAAAAAGTCACTAAATTGCTCAGTTTTTCAACCATGCCAGACACGATGTGAAGAGAAGTAAAGTACACAACCATAAACTTTACTTTAAACCTTGACACCTTCAAAGGTAAAAAGCTTTAAGATTTGCCAGGATACCATGTTTATACATTCAAACTATTTTCCTTTCAAGCTGCCTACTCCAATAGCTGATCAATAAGCATTTTCCTTTCTATTTATTGCTCTCATAGAAACCTAACTCAGTTTTGACCAAGCACAAAAGAAAGCTTTGTTAGTAAAAAAAAATAAAATAAAATTTGAGTTAACTCTAATATGTGACTGGTATCACCTGTTTGTGGACATCCACTTGGCACACATACCAATTTTTAAACATCTTCCTGATACTATTAATTTTAGAATAGTTGGGAAATTGTTACTTAACTCATGATATGGTACTACTGAGACTGTAGTGGTGATCAGCTCTCAGAAACCTTAACCTTTTAAAGTAATGTAGAAACATNGTTAACTCTAGTATGTGACTGGTATCACCTGTTTGTGGACATCCACTTGGCACACATACCAATTTTTAAACATCTTCCTGATACTATTGTTTTAATTTTAGAATAGTTGGGATGTTGTTACTTAACTCATGATATGGTACTACTGAGACTGTAGTGGTGATCAGCTCTCAGAAACCTTAACCTTTTAAAGTAATGTAGAAATATCAAAATTTTTTTAAAAACAAAAAAATGCAGTTGGATCAGCCAGCTATCTACAAAAAAATCTATAGCCAAAAAGAACAGTGATCAAAAGTCACAAAAACAAATGTATGAACAAAAATCTTACAATGTATATTAACTAAAAGTGACTTCATGAAACACTAAGGCTAAACGAAAGATTGCATTAGATATAGTATGATAATTCCATATAGCACCCTGTTGCATCCCAGTGTACCCAGTTCTCAGGATGCCATTTACCATCTGTTTGGGCTACTGTTCGAACACAGAACAAATCACAAAGATTGCAAATCAAACAAACTCATTTTCAGTGAGAGGTGGAAAACAGCTTGACCGCCTGCATTCATAAAGTGGTGAGGAAAACAAAGGCACATGGTAAGATGTTTCAAGAGGGAAAGAAATCTGGAACAATAGAGAAGAGTTTCATGACATAATAGTATTTTGGACTAGGACAACTTCAGCTGAGGAAGAAGGAAGTTGCATCTCAGCAGCCATTTGAAAGCAAAGAAATCTTAGGTGTCCTCCAAAGCTCTCTAAATGGTAGCAGAGAACTGAAGCAGACAAGAGCATGGAGAAGCTCTATGAGTGTCGACAACTCCTTATGGTTTTTTTTGAACCCAAAGGTCTTAGAAACCTTCATAAAACCCCAAGTTGCTCATTGACACAACTGTCTCTGATAGTTGAAGTGAAGAAACCATATAGCTGGAGTTTGTGAAAGCAGATGTTTAAGCTACTGGATGGCTGAGGTGTCTGACAGTCCTGTTCTCAGAGATGAGAGGTACACCATGGCAAGATATAGTTTCAGCCTATCTTGATTAAGAGAAGCCTATACAGATTCATAGTGAGTGCTTCGAGTGAGATCCAAGCACAGCAGACTCCTGAGTACTGGATTCCTAAACAAACAAAAAACTCCAAACCCTCAAAAACCCAAAGAAACAAAATATTGATCCAACTCATGAACTAAAAAGGCCAATATTTTTAAAACTGCCTTCAATAGAAACAATACAGAAAATAAACTTGACCTTTATTAACACAAAGGGGAAGATTTTGTGACAAGTTAAAAAACAAAACAAAACAAAAAAACCCACACCATACACATGCGTTCCACTAAACTTTAGGCACCAAGTAATCTCAAGTTTCTCAATTCATTAGTCAGCACAGAGAGAATTTCCAGGGGTTATGTAGAATCTGTGCAGGTTAAATTATCCTCTAATGCTGTTTCCTCTCCCTGATGCCTCTCAAGACAGTTTTGGGTGACCAAGTTTCTAATACAGCACTCAGCTAAATGCATATAGAGGCTAGACCGTGTTCAAAATGCAACTCAGTTAACAAGCACACTGAAGTCCTCAGATGGTAATAACTATTCCTTTGCTTAGAATCTTGTAAATCACTCATTTTCCAAAGATTCCTGCATTTCTTTGTGGAAAAAAGTTTACATCAGTCACCTGAAGTTACTCTGTACTGCCTTTTAAAATTAACAGGTATTAAAAGAAATCAAATAGCTTATTATATTTTCATGTATCTCTATATAACTGCCTCATAACATCAATGTATTTTAATTGACTCTTAAAAGTCACAGTGAAATTACAACTGCTAGCAGAAAAAGCTTGAAATTACCAGTATGTAGTTTATGTATCCAACACCTAAAACATAGAGATCAGAAGTATATTTCCACACGCAGCACGTGTATGATTTTTTTTTTCAGAACTAGAATTCCAAGTGTATACCACAGCTGTTATTCAACGCTTGAATATTCGAAGTAGGCCTTCAAACCAACAGTGAGACACCTGAATTAAGAAAGCCTGGCGTTGTTTTCACCACGCCTATGTTACATGATACATTCAATCATGCCATTTATTTCCAATCCAAACAAAAAATGTGAAGGTAGCTTGTGACGATGCATGAGTTAACAGCAAATTAGCTACCCAGTGCACTAACACTGAAGTGGCTGTTGCAACACAGAACTAAGCACAGTTAAATCCTTCCAAGAAAGTTCATGCAGGCTTTCCCAGAGATCCATCCTGCCCCAGCTACATGCCTAAAAATGCCCCATTAGTTATCTCAAACAGGGGCTCAAGAACAGATGTCTTCTGACAAATTCAAGACCATAACTGCTTTCTAACCCTACCTTCCCGCTGTGACCCTTAACCAAAGAGCTGGTTGTTGCAAATTACAAAAGCAAAATAATAATGGTTTCTGTGGATCTTCACTTTCTGTAGTAATTAATATGGCTTCACACATACACATTGATAAATTCACACATTGAACAATGCACAATCAGTTTGGGGGGGTTGCATGGTTTGTTTTTTTTTGTTGTTGCTGTTGCTTTTGTTTGTTTTGTTTGGGTGTTGTTGGGTTTTTTGTTTGTTTTGTATGTTTATTTGTTTTTCCCCTTAACAAGAAGAGAATTACAGCAACCTCTGCTACGATGCCCATGACTTCTCCAAGACTAGCTTCTTATGTACTTCAGGTCCCTGGCTGATATCCACTTCTTCCCGAACAGGGAATTAGTCTGACCTGGTCTGCCCTCTGTACATGGCACTTCAGCTGCATTCATAGACTGCGAAGGGGACTCAACAGTTAAAAGGAGCATTTTCTTGAGCAGAAGTGTTTTACATGAAGTGCTACAGGTTTTCCAAGTAGAGCCTTTTAGTGAATGAATGAAAGAAGGAGCACAAATGCCCACAGCTGTTGTGGCCCTGAAATGTCAAAGCAGCTCAAATTTACTCGGCAGGCTGCTTCATTGCACTCACATTACAGATGCTACAGGCTGACCATCACACTGCACCCCCCTACACTTTCTTTGTACTTCTCAGAAGACAAAAAATAAAAATAGATTCTCATAGGTTTTTCCTGAGCTATAATGGGAAACATCTGATGTACACTGAAGATGTGTCTAGCATACTTTTATCACATGCCACACAAAACAGCACTCGACCTGGATGACAAAATAAGCTGGAATCACATGTTCTGTCTAATAGTGCTCAGTACCCTCAGCTACAATATTTCGCCGGACTTAACATTGCTTGCTGACCAGTTTGAAAAAGTAGCATGTCCTAGCATCCATTGCACATGAACAGTTATCTGAGACTCATACAGAAGGGTCACCAAGGGGAGCTCCCCAGGAAGCCGATTACGCTGGCACCCTCCGAAGGCACCTCGCTCAGCCTGACCAGCTTGAGCTTTGTGCAAGGTGTAACATAACAGCTGCTTTCATCTAAAAAATACTTAGTGGAGAGGGGCAGTGACTACTTTTTATGGTTTAGTGTCCTGAATGCCTGGCTAGGAAATGGGGAGCCATTATTCAAGCACAGTTTCTACCAGAAGTTCAAGACCCAGCGAGTCCCACCACGTGCCAAATTCAGGGCGCTGTCTTGTTTCGCACCAGGCTGTGACCCAGGGTCTCAGTGCTGAGCGCCCAGGTACGGATATCCTGAGTGCAGATCTGGCCCTCAGCGGCTTGTTGCTATTTTTCCCCCTTTGTTGCCACTGAAAGATCAGACCCTTGATCTTTTACCCAAAAGTATAACCAAGAATAAAGGCTTGAGATTTGTTCCGGGGATGTTGGCTACGTATTTTGTTTCTTTCGACGTGTAGACCTGCATGTAAGTCTGCAGATTGGAACAAAAACATGAATGAAGTTCTGTTTTCAAATTACTGCAAGCCCAGAGCAACTACTGACTTAAGACACTTACTTGGGATATACAACTGAGTAAATAAAAGAACCTAGGCCAAAAAAAATCTTATATTTCTATATTTAACTTCTTTAGTTTATGATTTTTAAATTCCTTAACAAATCAGAACAGTCATGTATTTTTGATATGCACAGCGTATTCCAGGCTGTTTAGCATGCTTAGTTTAGGAAAAGTGGTGCATTTATATGTAATTGTAAAATAAATTATCTTTATTGCCTAAGTACAGTGCTTGAAAGCTTAATTTTCTTTCTGTTAGCAATATTGCCAAATCTTATTTTCATCTTCAAACAGAGCTTTTACTGTTTTACTTAAAACTCCTGGAGGCAATCACAACTCAAACTTTCACATATGCTTCTATACAAAACACAGCAATGACAAAAAAAAAAGCCCTCTAAAAAATGTAATACTTCTTCCAAAGCCAAAAAGGTCATTTGGACTGAGGTGCCCAAAATTACTGACAGGATTTGGCTCACCAGAATAATTCCTTGTGCACGTAGCTACAGCTTCTTCCCTTCTGTCTTCTTTTTACAGCTACTTCTAGATTTAAATAAGGGCAAGCTGGGGCTGCATGAATTATTTGCACAGCTTGCTCCCTGTCATAATATTTATGGAAAGATCACAGCTCTTCTCTCTTCACTTAACTAGAAACAGGCACACCATGATGATACCTGCTCTAGTTTACTGATGTATGATGGATGAACGTCTGCTCACATAAAAGCAGCATGTGTGCTTGTTAGAGGACAAGTAAGGACATGGAGGACATGGAAGAGGCAGCACACAATCTCCGATCATGTGATGAGATATATAGCCACTACAATTAAGAGAGACACCCATATGTTACTCACAGATGAGCATGTCTCAGGATGAAGTCATGTTTGGATACATCACTCAACCAAATAGGCTATTATCTGCTGATTTGACAGGAAATAACTACTTTTTGGTCTTGTATGATTATACCTCGTTAATTCCCTGTGTTCCCTCACATCATGCACTAATCAGATCACCCCACCTCAAAAGGAAAGGGGATCTGACAAGCAGACAGTCAAAGACAAGAAGAACAACCCACCACGCCAAATTGTTTCTGTATGAGAGCTGTAAAATAAATGTGAAATTATGAATGGCAATACCTAAATTATTATACACAATTTCTTATAAAACCTGAACTGGTTAAAATCTAAAGAAACAAACAAATACCAGGTTTAAAATAAAGAAAATGAGGGAGTGGGAAGGAAGGAGAGTTCCACCTCCCCACCAACAGTCAGTTACCTGGTGCAAATCAAACTCATTGCTGTGGAAGACTGTGGAGGCCAGAACTATAAACAGCCATAGCAAAGGAATTTGGTAAACTTAGGATGGGCGAGTATATAAGTGGATAATAAACCTGGTGAGCTAGAGTCACCTTGGCTCAGCCCTAATCTGCTCCCTGATGCAAGCAAAAGGATAAAACTGGAAAAAAGCATCTCTCCGCTTCAAAAGCAGTCCTCCAGAAGTCACAACACAATCAGATTAAATACTAACCCAGATGGACTTCAGCGTTTTGTAATTGTAGTCAGACTGAAGAGGACATTGGCATGCCATACTATATCTGCCTGTACAAAGCTGTGCTGTTGGAGAATCAGGCACACCAAAGGAAGATCATCTACTCCAACCTCCTGCATGCAATGGCCATTTTCACCTACGTGTCTCAGCATTGAATTGAACATCTGAGAAACATAAAGGCTCCCACCTGAAAGCATCCAGACTGGATGATCAGAATAGATACTAAAGTCACCATTTCCCTTGACAGTTTATTCCAAACATTAGTCACTCACACAGTTTAGAAGAAAAAAAAAAAATTACCAATGTGTCTGACTTCGTTTTTTAATTTCTGCTATGCCTTTTGCCAGGTTACAGTTTCTCTTTTCCAAAGATTTTGACATGCTTTTCCCAGTCATCTTTTGATCTGCAACTCTTTAAGACTCTCAATAGAAGTTATTTCTCTCGTTTTATTGTTACGCTTATCTTTCCCCCAACCTAATTTTTCAGTGCAGGTTCCTCGATAGACATCAAAATGTGAGACAGTAGCTCAGGAGCCACATGGAGAAGAGGGGAGGAGGATACGTCTCTGCTGCAACTCACTGTTATTCCCTTCTATACGTGTGAGGTTCTTGTGATCCTTTCTCAGGCACAACACTAATGAAGGATCACATAGAAATGCATTTACAATGATTCTTAAATCTTCTACTACTACTTCCCATTATTTAGTCTTCTATCTATGTAACAAGTATGTTCAATCTTAACTACTAGAAGGCAAATCAGAGTTTTGTTTCAAGTATCCTGAGTTTAAAGTCTACTTATTTTGCTTTGCTGGACTTGCAATTTTTCACATTTGGGACTGCCAGCATTTTACTACAGCAGAGTAAAAAAAGTCTTTGTATGTAATGCAGCAGATAACAGTGACATCAGAAGTGCTTCTGCAACAGCAACATACGTTTATTGCTCTTCCTATCTTTATAGGTTGTCATTTTATAGGCCATATAAAACACTTACAATCTATTACTAAGGCCGTTCAAACTAGCATGGTATCACAGCTGAACTATTTCTTAAAGTTTCCAGGCTTTCAAGAAGACATTTTCTCAAATGCTTTGCTTCTGTCAATATTAATTGTCAATCACAGATATGAGGCCTGACAGGGTCAGGATTACCATGCTGAAAAAAATCAAGGCACTCCACTAGATCTGAAGTAAGGGTTTTAAGTGATTCATTTCCACTCTGCTTTCTAATGAAGTTAAACAGCCTTCTGCCACAAAAACATGAATGGGGAATACAGGGAGTTGCATTCAGTATTCCTCATTTGTCATATTTTCTATGAAACTCTCACTTGGAACACTGGGTCTTAAAATATCACTTCAAGTACAAATCACCATGGTTTTTTGTAATCATGGTCTACTAAAAGCATCCTTTTTCTACTTAGAGCAGAGAAATGCATCATGTTACACTTCACAGTTTGAGGCAAATTTGAGAAAAGAATAGGTAACTGTGAAACACTTCTGACTCAGATGAAATGAGTACGTGTAGGACAGTTGATCTAGGTCTCACTTCTCCACTCAGAATAAAACATTTATTAAAGAAGGATGAAGATGAAGCAAGCAAGTAGAAGCAGGAGTGAAAGAGACTCCAACTTTGGCATCTGACTTAGCAGAGCATAGGCAATTGATTCATTGGCACTGCCACAAACATCTCCGAGTGTATCTAAAGGTACATTTGTGAACGGTCGCATTAGGTATGGAACAAGTTATAATCATGCACGGACTTCAGTGTGTGCAGATCAGGGAATAAAAACTACTTAAACATATCAGATTAATAAAAGGAAGGTTACTAAGTTGATTACTTCTGTCTTGTGCATATTTTTATCAATTTTTATACACTGAAATAACATACAATGCAATTCAATATTTTAAGTGAGAAGAGCCAGATATAGTGTATGCTGTGATTTGACCATGTGGTGAGTCAGGCAGCTAACAATCAGAAAAGATTCTCTAAATGAAGATAAAATTTCATCTTGAAAATTCGTTTCTTCTAAATATGTTCTCATTCTGATACCATGCATTTGCTGTGCTCTACTACAACTAGATTTCAATAGTAAACTTACATATGAGTATACAAGACTTAAAACCTTGACATCTATAACATATTAATAAACATAGGAAGTGAATATCCTGGAGTCTTAACATATACCAAGGTATGATAGTCTTATCAAGATTATTGACAAGTATTATAACAAGCTCCTGAAAAACAGTTTATCAGTCTGCCATTAGAGTCCCTCCTCCATATTTATCAAAGTTGGTAAGAAAATTTTAGGCATTGTGTAAAATAGGGAGTTAAAGACAGCAACAGAAAGTAAATAAATGTCTATTTTTAAGACTCTATTTTCATTTTAAATATGTTTTCCCTATGATTCTATATATTTTAAATTGTAACTGATATATTGGAAATGAAACCATAAAATTATAAGAGATTATTTCATGGGAAAAAAATGAGTGCTCTTACTTCAGCTATAGTAGAATTGTTAACTGACAGTTTTAAGTACACACCAAATATCTTGAAAGTAATAATACATATTTAAAATTATTTATATACATATACACATATATAAAATTATTTATGTGTCTATACATATAAGGGTGGAAACGGCACCATTATATTCTATAGTTAGACCTAAGTAAAGCAACAGCATCCGGATAAAGAACAATACATTAAAATAAAACTATATGACCACAGGAAATTCCATACTAAAATTATCTCTCCTTTAATTCCACTGTATTAGCACTGAATGGTATTAGATGCACTGATCTGATAAATAGTTTGGGTTTGTGGTTTTATTTTTTTAAAATATATATATGTGTATGTACATATGTGTGTGTGTATATACACACACACACTTCAGACTCTTTCAGCGTAGAATATGTTATAGAGTGTTCCTATTAACCTTAGTTTCTGGCTACATGTTGCTGGAGCTGTAGGAATAATTGGACAGCAGTTCCCGTCTCTTCTCTGCTGCCGCTTTTCTTTATCCTTTTTACCTTCCCTTTCAGCCACTTGCTATTTATAACTCAGCACCAATCGACAGGATTTAAACATTAAGCAAAGCTTCAGTACTTTAGCAACCTTTCGAGCTCAGTCTGAGGAAAAAGCTTCATATACTTAAGAAAAATCCCTCAGAAGTTTCAGCAAAGAGGATATGGAAAACACTGAATGCAACCCCAAAGAGTTGCTCTAGTTACACAAGATAAGTGCGCGCACACTTATTGCATTTAACGTCCACCCTCCCACCCCAATCAGTATCTCCACTTAAGAGTGGTAACTTTTGAAACTTGAAATTTCTGAAGAAACCTTGAAACTGTGGCTGATGAGGTCATGTCAAGTATTACTTGCAGGTGCCTGTGTCTGTCTTTTAGTTACAACAGGAGTCCAGATAGCATGACTCAGTTACTTAATCTTTAAGCAGATAAAGTGAGATAAAGCCAAGCAATAATCAAATGTTTTCCAAACAATTACTACCTCCTTCAAGGTGTTTTCTGCTTTAAGGCTATTTTTCCATAGGACATTGCAAAGTGAAAATCAGCCCTTGCAGCTGGAGTTGACAGTACCACTGGGATCTGAATTTATCAATGAACAAATGTCCTAGACTACCATCACAAAAAAAAAAAATCCATCTCTACTCTTCCTGCTCCCAATTGCTTATTCCTGCCCTCCCACAAGTCCTCATCTCCTGTGCGGACACAAGCATGCATGAAACCAAGAGGTAAATGAGACTGAAAAGGTGGTCCAACCGAGTACTCCTCAGCCCCCTCACCTTTCTCCCCAGCGGGCTGTTCTTCAGATCCCATTCCCAACAGTTCCCTCTGCAGAGCCCACATGGCTCCTGCTGGCACTCGGGAAGGGACCACGCAGGGGACAAACAAGTGAGCGACGGGAAGGCTGTTTGGGACAGCGACACCAAACTACACAGGTTTAAGCAGTTAACTTCAGCTGGAAATGCTCCAACTTTTCCACTTACAAGACCTTGCTTCTAGCTGTTTATTCGAAGGTTTTGACAGACTTTAACCTGAAGCTTGATTTTTCCAGTGGGGAACTGTCCTAATGCCTGTTTCTTGTCCACATTAAAATAGCACAGCCTCCTCAATGAAGACTTGTAGCATCTTAAACTGACAGGGAAGTATGATCTGGAGTGATAGAGAAGGGAAAGAAAAAAACAGAGGATGCCTCAGGGGCATGCTTTATCATCTTCAGCAAAATTTGCCCAACAAATAAGCATTACAGCTTATGAATATCCAGTAAAAACTTTGGCAGATTGCTCTGCTAAAACACAAAAAGCTTTAACAAACGATCAGTACGTGTTCCCTGAGGCTGCTGAACAAGACTCGCGGTGCAGGTATAGCTCTGCTCTGCAGCAGGTCATGAAGTGACAGCAGCGATGTTTTTCTCTTGTGATTTTCTCAGTGATTCCAGAGCAGACAGCTGAAAAAGAGAACTTGAGCGTAAAGGAACAGAAAGCAGGGAAAGGCTCAGTCTGCCCTGAGAAGAACATGAGAGGAAAACGAAGGACACTGCAAGAGGGAACAGAGCTAGAATCTGCAGCTGAAACTTGGATCTCAGGGAAGTGAGTGGGAGAAACAGGAGAAGAAAGCTGTGATCTGAGGCTAGTGAGGGAGAGGAGGGGTAGAGGGGACACTGAGTAGGCACCTGGCTTGGCACTGAATTTGCTATGCAGAGCCAAAGAGCCAAACGAATCAAAGAGCTGTGACAGCATGGTACAGCTTCACTGCCATTTATTTGCATGCGAACCTGCAATTAAAGATTATGATGACGGGTATGGAGAAGGGAAGAGAGAAATCAAGTCATTTCACAGTTTGATGAAACTTGCTGGAGCACCCATTCTGTCAAATTTATGCTGCAAATACAGCCTTATTTATCACAGCCCAGATGAAATGCAGTAACTCGCTCATATACACTACATTCTTCAGCTACTATGGCTAGACCCAGAAGGGTCTGACCAACTACACCTTTATCTCAATGTTGCTCACAGCAGCATAATTATACTACAAAAATTAATTTATTGCACACAATCTGGAAGTAAAAACACTACATTTTTTTCCTGGTACAGCTCTGACAGAGTTCGGAATTACAGTGCCCTCAAAGAGGGTGCTAGGAAATCCTCACACTGTTGTGACCATCACTGAGTAGAACCAGAGACGTGACAGTGTTTTCTTGTTTGTTTGTTTGCTTGCTTTCAATTTCCTAGAAGAATCTGAAGACAATACTGAAGTCCAACTAAAGCCTTTCCATTTCAGAATATCAGGACGCTGGTTGTAGAATAATTCTGATTTTATGAAAGAACATGGGAAAATAATTGGTAAGCAGTGGATTAGAACAGTTGTGCCTGAAATTCAGCCACTTTAATGGTTACCAAAACAAATGGTTATTAATTCCATTTTTCTTTCAAGATTGCTACTCAGCTATCAGTGCAAGTTTTATAAGATAAGCAATTATTCCACATCTTAGTAAGACTTTGCATTTACGTTAAATCCCTCAACACTGCACTAACTCAAAGTGAAAGGGAACTTCCCATTCTAATGAAACCAGTTAGCTAATGAACACACCCTGCTCTGGCTCTGAATAACCTTTCTTTTTAATACTTTCCTCATCAGGCAGTTGAAAAGTTAAAAATATACAGTGATTATAAAAATGTAAGTTTTTATAAGAGCACGTGTTAAACAGTCTGTAAGTTAGGGGTCACATGATACTACATGTAACAGGGACTTTGAGGAATTCATTGTGCATGTTATTTATGGAAGAGAATAAAATCAAAGCTAAATAGTTGTAATAAAGAATATGCAAGTTAATAACAGAATCCGGTAAGTTAGCACAAACATAGAACAAATATTTAGAAGAACTGATAATTATCCAGAAGAACTTCAATTTTACTCAATGTATCGCTTATTAGACAATGTATCTAAGATAATAATAATGATTTAAACTTATTTGCCTCAAGTGGTACCCTCAGCAAGATGCACAAATTCCTCAGAGCAGAACATGACACTTCTCTAGTGAGCCAGAAGAAAGATGTCCCAGCACCACAAAGAACAAACAATGAATGCAGGGAGAGGGGAAAAAAAAAAAATCCAAATGCTAGACGACTGAGTTTTCTTCATTCGAATACAGAATTTTCTAAGTAGATAATCCTGGATGTCTGCTAAAGCTCACATTTAATAATCCTTATCTGAAAAGTTTCCCTTAATTCCCTTATCTTCTCCCTCCTCCTGCAAAAGAAAAGGGAATTAAGTGAAATTTGTGACCCAATTGTTTAGGACCCCACTCCACCACCTTCCTCTAAACATTCCTGCAACTCTTATGTTTTCCTGCTGAGTAGGGCATCAAGAGCAAGACAGGATCTCCTGGTATACCCCATACGCAGGGCACTGCACTTGTGTTCACCAAGTGGCATTTGGAAGATGGAATTTCCTACAAACAAATCCATAATAAGGGTTCCAGGCACCATAATGGGGCAGGTGCACTCCCCTCCACTCTAGTCAAAAAGACCAGAAACTTACTGACTGGTGGACCACACATAGTGTCTATGGTCATATACACACCCCAGTCGGGCGCCAACCATGACACACCCATCCTGGTTCAGCGCCTATGGTCACATACACACCTCGGTCAACAGGCAGGGCCCTTAGACAATGAAACGCCTTGGTTGAGAGAAGTTTCTAGATTACTGACCATATATGATCACAGATCAGATTCAACCAGGGTATAAATGGAGCCCCAGTGGAGAATCCATTTGAGCCAGTCCCCTCCTCAGAGCAGCAGGTCTGCAGGCAGGGACCCTCCCCTTAGGTTGGGATGCCACCTAAAGAAACTCCTCAAGGTTAAGAGCCCACATCTTATAGGTGAGTAATTACGCATTTTGAATCACCGTTCCAAAGTCTGGGGATCACCTAAGTTGGCTGTGTAGTAAGTAAATTCCACTTGGTACCCTGAACCTGTAGATTACTAAGTGTTTGTCGGAGCATGAAGTGACTTTGATTAAGAACACATTTTATTCTTGGTTTATCACTGGTTAAAGAATTTTGGTCAGAAAAAAAAAAAAAATCCGCTTTGACTTCGCCATCTGCCTGGTTTGATTTTTGGTGTGCCGCTGTGACACATAAGCATTCCGAAAAAGCTACAGATTTCGATTCTGACCTATAGGGAGAATACTGCCCAGAGCTGGCAAAACCACAGGCAGACAGCAACTGAAGAGAAACCATGCATGTAATAAATGTCTAAAGATTAAAATAAAATCAGCCTCTTAAGAAAGGTGGTGGGGGAAATCTGACATTGGATCCAGTCTCCGTGACTGGCCAAATATTAAAAAGTGCATTTGCGTTTGACTGAAATACAGTATGAAATAATTAAATGACACATTTATGTTTCTTCTTTAGTTTGGTCTTCAACAATTTCAGATCATATATCCCACCTCCTCAAATACACAGCATATTTTATTTTCTAAGTGCTGAAAATAACTTTTGTGCCTGTAAAACACACAAAGAAGAGAGAAGTAGAGAATACGTACTGTAGAATAGATCTTGACAGATATTGCAGGTCCTTAAAATCAAAGAAGCTCCACTGCACCCCAGCTGGCACTGTCCTGCTATGAAGCAGATCAGGATCTACTAACTGCTCACGGTGTCTTCAGTATAAAACTAGACAAACCCATGGACAAGATGCCCATCAACACATGCTGAAGGGAAGAGGCAGGGAAATGTCCTCCAGTACCCTGAGTCCAATAACTGTGGATGCTAGGAGGCTATGAGGGGCGCAAACTGCAGAAAGCACTAAGCTTGAATGTTCTGCCCAAGCAGAACAGCCTGTGCTGCTGAGACTAACAGAGGCAAAACATTTGTCTAGGCAGACCATTAGTCTGCACCAGTGGAATATTTCTTACATTCTTATACTTTAGGCTAGGCTTGACATGTATCTAAAATTTGTAAGCATGGGTAGGTTCCCGATAAATTTGTTTAATCATGTGCACCTAGTTAGTGCACATAACCAACCTCTCACAAAACTTACTTGACAGTAACACCTTATTGTTGACAGGTATAAACAGCCTTTATAAAGTTGCTGGCATATTTCATATTTACTCTGAGAACAGATCTCATAACAAAAAAATCATTAAAGACACTAAATATATAGCTCATGGTTCACAACTCAGAACATAGCTAGTCCCATTAAATCTCTCACTGTGCACATGTGGCAGGCAGAAAAACTCAATCAAGGCATAATGAACACATAGGTTAAATAATCATCCATCACCTTGAAACAGGCCCCTAAAAACAGCTTTTAAGAGAATTTTGAGAAAATACTAGTAACTATGAAATGCCTTCCTTCAAGTTCTTCAGAATAAATATGGGCAGTTCTTTAAAATGGCATATTTTAATCATACTCATGTCTGACATGTTACAAAATACTCTGCAATCAAGACACACTTTTAAAATAAATATATAAGTGGAATTATTAGGAAAGAGAACAAGACATTGTGTCCCTACACACATCCGTGGTATCCCACATCCAGAATCTTGTGTGCACTCCTGGCTCTCCCCTCTCCTTGTTCTGCAGTCTTAAAAAGAATTAAGAAAAGTATGAAGTTGGGTGATCAAAGGTAAGGAACAGCTTCACTACAAAAAACAGGTTACATAAGTGAAGGATCTTCAGCCTGAAAAAGAACAGAGAGAGGGCCTCAAAAAAACCACAAGCAGCTTGGACAGTATGATTCCCTGTCTTGTCCAGGATGAGGACTGGGGAAGTTTCATATATAATTAACAGGTATCAGGCTCAAGACAAACAAAAGGAATGGTTCTTTCATCTTTGTGGCTTGTTCATTAAAAAAAAATATATATATATATATATATATAAAACAGACTATCCACTCAAAACCCAGCTTCTTGATACAGAAAAGTGTTAATATCAAATGCTCCTATGGGCTCAATAAGCACCCAGATAACACACAGAAGTAAACTGAAAGCTATTAAATAAAAGAAGAAAAGCAAAATAATCCCCCCTCATCACTCATTTAAGGCAAGGAAGTCCACAAGCTGCCCTGCTGCCAACAGTCTGTAAGCATGAAGTGGCACTTTCCATTTCTTTGCTCAGAAAAAGTTGTCAAATAGGTCCTGTAATTTGGCAGGGCCTGTGATGCTAAGGGCATAAATAAAAAGGAAAGTCCAGACAAAAAAGCTAAGAGGCACTGGAAGAGCCAGAGTGGCTGTAGCCAGGTGCATGTTGCTATGGTTGTGCTCTCACTATGAAAAACATGATGAGCCTTGGGACTCTGAACACCCAATGCCTGCTGTTTGGTTTTCCAGCTGAAGTCCTCAGCTGACCAAGGAACGAGCAGCAGGCACACGCTCACACACCAGGGTTTTGGGGCTTCTCCCAAACGTGGTGTGTGCGATGCAAAGGCGAAGAAACAAAACAAGCAGAGTATGACTATCTCAAGCCCTTTCCATGGGATGGCTGGGGGACAAGTCAGCTGGATGTCACACAACAGGCCCCCCATGAAGGAAGCAGGCAGGGCAGCTCACAAGACAGGGGTTAAAAAAATAAACTTTTGGGGGCCAGGACCCAGTGGGCACTATCTTCTTGCAGGAAGAGATATGCCCACAGCCTTCACCTGGAAGTAACTGGGGAGAAGGTACAGTGGGGAGGATGGTGTGACAGTGTGACAGACTGCTCCTCACACAATAACATCACTTTCCAAGTCATCCTCTGCCGCATCAGTAGGGCACACCGTGCATCATTTCATGGCTGCCCATCAAGATTGCCCATGTTGGATACTGTTGAAAATAGCATATAGGGCTAACCAGGCATTGTGTCTGACCAGGTGCAGCCATTCATCTTCTTATGTTATTCCAATAATAAAAATAAATACCATAAGCCAACTAATTATGGAGTAAAGCAGCAACTTAAAGGCTCAAAGGAAAAATACAGACCATCCATCTGTCATAAGAGATGAGGATTTGAAAATTTCATTAATCTTCTGAAACCGTTAGCTATGCTAAGATATTCAAAGAGTTTGGTTGCTACAAAGAGCCTTTTATGCTATTAATCCAGATTAGTAGTGACTGTTCAGTTTAGAGTTTGCCTAACTCTTTAGTTCTACCTGATGCAACAGAAAAGCCTAATTCTTCCTTCCTTTGAAGAATGGTCCTACCTTCCAAAAATCCTCAACTACTCCTTCCCCTGTTCCCTTGCTGCAGTATCACAGTTCAATGTGCCTTTACTGCCTTATCAGCCCATCCACAGGTACCTGGGAAAGGAAAGTACTCAGAACTCCTCTACAACTCTTTACTCCTTTTATTTGTTTTTCAGTGATTTGATCACATACTGGGCTAGTCACCTGGAGAAAGAAAAACGCAGGGTTCTCAATCTTAAGAACCCTCATCATTTCCACAGTTAATGATCAGGAAGAAATAAGCAACTCTTCTCAGGTAAGAAAAAAAGCATTTTTCCACTCATCACTTTCCACACCTTTTAGTTGTACAGACTGCATTTACTCTGACTTGAGCATCACAGTCTTGGAGAGAACCATAACTGCAGAGACAGCCCTTTATCAACCCATTTACCACCCTAAGGCAGACTGATCTCAGTCTGAGTCCACGCTTCATCAAACCCACCTCCGTCAGCACAGGCACAGTCAATCTCCTCCTAAGTGGGTTCAGAAGCTCCTTATGTGCCCAGCACTATTAACGTGCCCTTCCTGACAGGCCAAAGAAATCACCCTGAGGCAGCCAGGAGCTGCCCAGCTGGGCTCTGCTGAGCAACAAGACAAGCCCAGAACTTTTTGAACAGTTTGTTCAAAAAAGTACATGCTCATATCTCAGGGTGCACATGGGAACACAAGGCAGAAAGCACAAACTCAGCACACTCCAGCAAGCAAGCGAGACCCTTGGACAATTTGATTTTGAGCCTAACCCTATGGCTTCTGCTGCCTCGCAGTTCAGATGAAACCTCCCTGAAAGGCCATGAAACTTTACAAAGGAGACAGGCCAATACCCATGCTATTCTGTCATGCCAGTGCGATATTTAGCAGCTGTTAATGTCCTCCTAAAAGCTGTGTGCTGTGGCCTGCACAACAGGGTTCTTGGTATTTTTAAATGAACCAACATTTTGCTCTTCTCTAGCCAGCCAGAAACACACCCAACTAGAAAGACAAAATAATTGCCCATCCCTATCTTCCTTCCTGGAAAAAGCCCTTAATGTTTACTGAATGTACTGTGATTCAACAGTGCAAGCCTGCTGATTATTAACACAATTATCTTGTTTCCTCCAAATCACAGAATATTTCAATATGAAAGATATAGAGGAAATAAAATTTTAAAAATCCTTACAGCAAAGAGATATTGATATCTTAACATGATTACCCTGACATACATGAATAAAATGAAATTGAGTGAATGGTCACGTTTGTCCCACAGCAGCACTCGTTGCACAAGATTTCCTGGGAAGCGGGTGGGGTGGAGAGGAAGTTGTAGGCTCTGCTTTAATGGGGAAACATCTGTCCCTAGGCAAGGGACAAGCGTCAATGAGGCACTACCTCACAAGTTTCTTAGTTTCCTTGGGCAGTTAATTACACTGCTAGTCTAACCATAAACAGTAATGCTATAAAAATGATACATGGAGTCTCCATCAAGAGTCTTGGTACTGCTACGTTTATAGGCAAGGTATGTTTCTGTCAAGTGTATCTGCAGTCAGTTACAAATACATATAACTGGAATGATTGAAGTGACATGATTTTCCTTTTCTGTGTTATTTCTAAGAAGAACTAGCAGGAGTAGCGTTCTCTAAGTAAAAGCAAGCATGCAAACAAGCAGAGATGTTTATCCTCAGCAGTACACCAAATAATGAACTATCCTTTAACGGGTACAAAATACAAACACTTTCTTTGACTTCCAGTGAAACCTGCTTTCATGGTATCCCCCAGTCTCCAATTCGCAGCAGCCACAAAGCTCTTGCATAGTGTGCAATACTTGGCAGTTCTTAGTCAAGAAGAATGACAGGTCAAGACTGTGGTTAATTCTCAGAACTCCAAAGACAACATTTTCAATGAAAATAGATTTATTTTCTAACAAAAAATTCAAAATGACATCCAAGACTTGTGGCAAGAAATGCTCACCCTGTTTTTCTTAAGGAACGAACAAAAAAAAGCTGTTTAAGCAAGTTTTTCCATACAATTTTCTTCCCTTGTCAGGCTTTCCTTATGTTTTAAACTCTTCAGAATTTTTTTATTTCTCCACGATCATTCTGAGTGCCATCACACAGCATGTACAAGACAACCAAGCAATCACGCCCAGTCAGCATGGGTTTATGAAAGGCTAGTCCTGCTTGACCAACCTGATCTCCATCTATGACAAGGTGACCCACTTAGTGGATGAGGGAAAGGCTGTGAATGTTGTTTACCTGGACTTTAGTAAAGCCTTTGGCACTGTTTCCCACAACATACTCCTGGAGAAGCTGGCAGCTCATGGTTTGGATGGGCGTACTCTTCACTGGCTTAAGAACTGACTGGAGGGCCACGCCCAAGCAGTTGTGGTGAATGGAGTCAAATCCAGTTGGCAGCTGGTCACGAATGGCGTTCCCCAGGGCTCAGTATTGGGGCCGGCTCCATTTAACCTCTTTACCAATGATCAAGATGAAGGGATTGTGTGCCCCCTTAGTAAGTCTGCAGACAACACCAAATTGGGTGGGAGTGTTGATCTGCTGGAGGGTAGGAAGGCCATACAGAGGGATCTGGACCAGCTGGATTGTTGGGCTGAGGCCAATTGTATGAGGTTTAACAAGGCCAAGTGCCAGGTCCTGCACTTGGGTCACAACAACCCCAGGCAGCGCTACAGGCTCGGGGAAGAGTCGCTGGGAAGCTGCCTGGAGGAAGAGGACCTGGGGGTCTTGATTGACAGCCAGCTGAATATGAGCCAGTAGTGTGCCCAGGTGGCCAAAAAGGCCAATAGCATCCTGGCTTGTATCAGGAATAGTGTGGCCAGCAGGACTAGAGAAGCGATTCTGCCACTGTACTCAGCACTGGTTAGGCCTCACTTCGAATACTGTGTTCAGTTTTGGGCCTCCCATCATGAGAAGGACATTGAGGTGCTGGAGAGAGTGCAGAGGAGGGAGATGAGGCTGGTGAGAGGCCTGGAGCACAAGTCTGATGAGGAGCAGCTGAGGGAACTGGGGCTGTTTAGCCTGGAGAAGAGGAGGCCGCAGGGAGACCTTATCGCTGTCTGCAACTACCTGAAAGGAGGTTGTAGCATGGAAGGTGTTGTTCCCTTCTCCCAAGTAGCAGGTGACAGGACAAGAGGAAATGGCCTCAAGTTGCACCAGAAGAGGTTTAGATTGCATATTAGAAAAAAAAATTCTTCATGAAAAGGGTTGTCAGGCATTGGAACAGGCTGCCCAGGGGAGTGGTGGAATCACCGTGCCTGGAGGTGTTGAAAAGATGCATAGATGAGGTTCTTAGGGAGATGGCTTAGTGCCAGAGTTAGGTTATGGTTGGACTCTATGATGCTGAGGGTCTCTTCCAACCAAAATGACTCTATGATTCTATGTTAAGTTTCCTTAATGTGCATATAGCACGAAGTGTGACCAACTTCATGGACAGTTCCTGGAGCTCAGCTTCATTCAAGCATGTCATGGTATAACTTCAGCCAGCAACCAGGACCATGTAGCCACTCACTCACATCTCCACCTCCAAATGGGATGGTGGAGAGAATCGAAAAGGGGCAAAGGAAAAAACACCTAATGTGTTGAGACAAGAACAGTGCAACGGCACAGCAAACAACAATAATAACAGAATATAGAAAACAAGCAGTGCACAATGCAATTGCTCACTGCCCATGACACCAACAGCCCATTGACTCCCAAGCAGCGGTATCTGCCTCCTAGCCAACTCCAGTTTATACACTGAGCATGACATCATACGGTAAGGAATACCCCTTTGGCCAGCTTGGGTCAGCTGTCCTGGCTGCATTCCCTCCCAGCTTCTTGTGCACCTGCAGCCTTCTGGCTGAAAAGTCCTTGACTTGATATAAACATTGCTTGGCAACAACTAAAACATCAGTGTATTATCAACATTCTTCTCATACTAAACCCAAAACACAGCATTATACCAGCTGCTAGGAAGAAAATTAACTCTATCCCAGCCAAAACCAGGACAGAGCACTTCCAAGTGCAGATAAGGGTGAATCCAAGTCCACAGATCCCAGTCCCGGTGGACTGGAAGAGAACAGGTTCAGAGTAGTGTCCACTCTGGCTCACTCTGGGTCACAGGGGGCCCAGAGAAGAGAACTTGTGCATGCCACCCTTGAACTGCTTCCTCAGCAAGAATCCTATAGGATCAGGATTCCAGTCAGCAGAGCAGGAACATGGATCCCACCATCTGCAGACAGCACGCCTCAAACAACTGCCAGCTTTTCTTCACATGACTGTGCATATGGATCCCATACCTGCAGGGTAATGAGCATTAGCCACCTATTTGGAAAGGAGTGAACGGCTCTTACTTGATTCAGAATTATAATACAGGCCTGCCAAAATAAGTGTTTAATCTAGAAGTATAATAATAAACACCTCAACCTCTACAATTGCTTCTCTTTGTTTCTCTAATGAGATTGTTCCTTGAGCAGACTGCAGAGGTTACTTACCACCTGCATCACTCTTAGCCAATTTGAAAACAAAAACACACAAAACAAACAAACAAAGCCCAAACCTTTCATTGTCTACACAACCCTAAGTAAGTAGTTAGTAGCTAATGTGTGAAGCTTCACATTGCCAGTTTTTCTCTTGGCTCTGAATATTGTGACTGATGCAGCAAGTACATTGTGGACAGCTGGGGCCGTCCACCACAAGTACATTTGCTCTGCTGAATTCTGCAGTCAAAGAAAGTTGAAAACTGCTAGAGCAGTTTTGCTTCTTCTGAATGTTCTTCAGTAGGATATGTTTCTGAAAATCCTTTCAAGTACCAGAAATTTGCCAACGAAGCACAATTCTTGGGTAAGAAAAGTCAAAGAATTAAACCACTTTATGGTGTAAAGGATTTTGCTCAAAGGACATATGATTCCTGAAATTTCTTATTTCACAAGACTGCCACAAGCAAGCAGGAATAACACAGGGGATTATACACCTGTGATATCAGAGAGAAACACCCATGTTCCCCATCTCCCAGCAGCCTGCTGGTGTTTTCCAAGAATTGTTCAGTTCTTTACCAGTATTTTCCCTTGTCCAGGATAAAGAGTCCTCTGTCTTCAGTGACGAACAGGATGCAAAACACCTCCAACAGGTTTTAAGCTGCATCCTCAAGATCAGGCTATTTGAAAATTGTCACCGAGTTGTTGAAGCCATTATGTGAACAGTATGGAGTACTACAGGGTTCAGGGTGATGGCAGGGTCAGATAATTAATGTCATTAACTTCCTCAAGCAATCATTTTTCACTGAAGTCAGTCACAATGAAAATCCCAAAAATTTCCTGCAGAAGATGTATTGCCTCAGTAACTACATTTAGGAAGATAACATATTCGCCTTAAAACAGAATTCACCCATACTCAGTAAAGACTACAATATAGCCAAAATATACTAACTACTACTATTTTTTTTTTCTTTTCAGTTATCAGAAGGTGTTTTCCCCTGTTCATCCTTCTGCCCCAAAGAACATCATACCTCTTGGTTACTGTGCTAAATAGGAGCACCTCACCAAAACATTCATTCACTTCACTGGAAACTGCAGTCTCTAAATATTTGTAAGGAGTTACAGCCATCTTAGACAAGTCAGGAAGTGTCAAAAGAAAAAACAAATGACTAAAGAGCTAAAGAGACTGATTTACAGTTATTACAATGGAAGACCAAAAGAATAAATGACTTACAGTTTAGCTATTTCCTAATTAAAATCTGAAATGCAACAAAGAGGGGGAAAAATGCATAAATATGAAGTCATCAGAAAAACTTCCGGTGACAGATAAACACAAAAAAAGGAAAACAAGTTGACAAATTCATATACAATAGGAATTCAAACAAACAATCCCCCATGGTCTCCCCCCAGCTATCAATGTTTTACATTAAAGTTCTGTTGCTATTTATGCAGTCATTAGTGCGCCTTTGAAGCAGATACACATATACATGGAGAGGAACTTCGTATTACATAACAGTTAGGTTAGAAGCAAGATGAAATTAGGAAAAAAAAGTATTGATTTTTTATAATAGATAATGAAAACAATCATACTTATCCTACTTACTAAACAAAATTCAACACCTTGTCAAACCTAAAACTCTGAAGAAGCAACTGAGATTTCAAAAGAGCTGACATCTTTCAAGTAACGATCTTGCTTGGAATTTCTTATAATTCATTCTAGACAACCGTAGCACATTTTTTACATTACACAAGGATATTAGACTTGATAGGATACCAGCCTGGCTTCAGTGGGATTCCCTCAGTTCCAAGCATTTTGTTTTAATGAATCACTGACCACATTCAAGAAAACAGCAGCTGAACACACGGTTCTAAGACAGACTTCCTATCCTGGATGCAGGGTATCAATACACAAGAATTGTTACCATCACTCTCAGCTACAATAGCCTAAAGATCAAGTTCTGGTTTATTTTTACTAAAATAAGCAGACACAGACGCTTGAAGAACATGCAAGAGTTTAAACATACAACACACTGAACCTAAGTGAGCATACAGATAATTTTTTTGAGGAGAAGTTTCTGTAAGCCTTCAAACACTGCAATCAGTTAAGTGATTCCCAAAGTTTTCTTAGAACCTTCAGAATATTTGCAGAATTGTTGCTTAGTCTTCATAATAGGTCCTATTATATTACTTATGTTCATCCTATTGTAACTGACAGAAGTTGTGCTTCTAAAAAAAGACAGCATCTTTGTGTATGTGCCTGTGTCTGGGGGAAAAAAAAGAAGTGGCTACACACACGAAAAGGAAAGTTGCAGCAGACAACACAGTTAACATCAGAAAAAAAATAACATTCTCCCTATTTGCTCAATTTAGCACTGCCTGAGTACTGAGAGTGAGGTCTATGCTTGTTTTCAGAACAGAAAACCTCGCCTCATCTCTCACCAGTGCACATTACATCACAAGGAGGAGTAAGGCACACTTCATAAACTTAGACGTGGCCATAAAACGGATAGGTTTGAGATTACACCATCAAGATACAGTGACAGGAGGAAACCCCAGAAACTGACATACTGCTTTTCCTCCCACTCCCACACTAACACTATTTAAACTCCAGTAGCCATCAACTAGCAGTATTTTATGATTAGGTCAGGTTTAAAATAATAATAAAAAGATATCTCTGAGCTAAGGTAGCATCCAAGATAAATGGAGGTCAAGTAAGTGCACCTATTTCCATTGCAGAAAGCAAGTAGCAAAATCACAGCACAAAGACTGTTCTGTACGTTATTGCTGTCTGTCTAAAATAAAGCCCCAATGCCACTTTCAGGGATGCACTTTAGAATGAGCAAATACATTTTCATTTGTTATTTCCATTCTAATACAAGACTAAGAATCCTTGCATAAATATAGTTTTAAACCTCTAAAAATTACATGGGACAGTTGACCAATATTGCTCTTGTATAGTCATATAATCCTAAAGGTTTGACTACATAACAAAATAAAGGTGCGGCTACACCAAACACTCCTGGATGTGTGTCTTCTTTCCAGTTATTGTTACCGTAATAATCTACTCCTGCTATTGTTACTCCATTACCATTAATGCAGGCCAAATACATGCTACTGTCACACCTTTGTTTCAATAACCGAAGAAGTTTAATTCATGCCTAGAATGCATGTGTAGTACCTCTACTTCATTTTGAAACTTTCAGCAAACAAACAATAAAGAACTATTTTATTTATTTATAATACTTCGCAGTGTATACTCACCACAGGTTCCCAATTCAAAACTAGGTAAAGAACAAGAGGCAGAGACTAATCACACTACAAGAGTTATCAAAATATTCACAGACAGTACAAGGAGCTACATTTTCAAGTCACCAGTGTCACACAACTGCTCACCCCCTCCTTGCTGCAGCTGTGCCCAGCATCCCTGCTGGGCAGTGGGGCAGAAGAGGCAGCAGGGCAGAGAGCCCCACCAGACTGCAGCAACTTTAGGGGTTGGAGGGCTGATTCACGTGGTGGCACCTTAAGCAGAGAGAGAACTGAAATACCAGGTTGCCTTCTCCAGCAGGCCACACAGACAGAGAGAGGGAGCCAGGGCCACCCTTCCTCCTGCCCTGCTGGGGAGAGATGCGGTGCAGCTTCGAGGGGGTCACCTCATTGGGAGAACTCCCCCACGCTGCAGCAAATCTGAAAGAGGCGATTTATAAGCAGGATTGCTTCCCATCCCACTGTTCAGACAGTTCAGCTGAAAAGTATTAATCTGGGCCCTGTAAGCTTGTTAAATAATGAACTTTACCCTCAGGCTGGAAAAAAAAAAGGGAAAGCAGTGTTGCACAAGCTTATCAGTGCCCACTTGCTGCAGAACATGCCCTTGCAAGAGCTGTGTATGAAGAACTACTACTATTTATATCTGTAATGCTTCCAAGTTGCTGCACATGCATACCACTTACCTGTATAAAAACTCAATACCCTTAACACCTGCCCAGTTTTTCCACCTATGTTGGAGGACCCTCAACTTCATCTGCACTCTTTACAATATTTCTAAAGCTGGAGTTCTTAAAATAGGAGTAAAGAGAAATAAATATATTGTGTAAAGAGTTGACCTAAAACATTGCATGACCTGCACTTAGGCATCGGCTTAATATACAGCAGTATGGCACATGGATGGAAAGTAGAAACAGAAGAAGCGTAACATCTATGAACACAAACTCAAGTGATTATGCATTTTTGATTGAAGTTAAGGAAGTTCAAGCAGATGACTTTTTACTGACAATATAATCAGATTTTCCTTGGAACAATTATTTAAGTTTACTTATTTAATCCTTTCACAATTACTTCAGACATTCATCTCAACACTCTCATCACATGAACAAATGTGTTCGTGTGCTCACAGCACTCACTCAAACAGTTCCAGCAAAAGTAAACTCACAGCTAAAGACTTCCAACATGACTAAGTCAGCTTGGATCCAGAGCCATTCTCTCTCTCTCTGTCTCTACTACTCACCAGAAGTCAGGCACAAAACCATTTTTTCTGTTAACATCATCACTTAACACGTGCTATCCCACTCGCTTCCCAGTCTCTTGACCTCTCTTCCTTTAGTTTCCTGGCAGTTCCCCTTCTTCCTGGGAGCACTTGCACTTCTACGCAATGCACTACAGTGGCGGCTCCCAAAGACTTTGAGGTTTCTTGAAGAAACAGAGTGACTGTCCACAACACGTGTCTGGGAACATACAATATCACTTAGGAGAATTTCTTCACCATCACCTGTTCCACCTCAGCATTTCAAGTGTACTAACTGTGCGCTGTGCTCCGGTTTGGATTCTTTGTACCTTTTCAGAAGAAGCTACATATTCTGAGGCTCAAATGCCAGTTTTACCCAGTAAATAGCTGACTTACAGTCATGGGCTGGAAAAAGTTGAGGTATTTTTACCTTTCACTAAGCTTTGCATTTTTTTATAGATAGTCTAAGTGATAAGAGTGACCATCTGAATTGATTTTGTGTTTCTATTTTTAAATACTTAAGTTTGAAAAATACTTACTAACATGGTCACTGATAGCATACTAGCATTCAGAACACTGCAACATAAGCATTCATCTGTAATTAAAATCTTCGAAGAAAGACTACAGTATACTCAGTAACCTTTTCTGTGCAGAATATAATTTGAAAAGCACAAATTCTGTGTGAACTATACATGGTCTATAACAGTTCGAATACCTGACGTAAGTACCGTCAATGTACACTATCAAAACTTGACTTCCCCTTTATTTACAGTAAAATCACCCAAACTTCTATTCAGTAAAACAAACAGCATAGGAAAAAAAAAAAAAAAAACACAAACAGAATATCAGCTTAACTTTTAATCCCCACTTCCCCCTCACCCCATATTGAAATGAATAATGAATGAGCTGGGTCATGATCGCTTTCAATAAGTATGTCAGAAATCTTCAAAACAATGAGATGAGGGCAAGAGTTGTCAGAAGTTCAGATAATCAAAGGTCTTCCTAAGAATGCCAGATGCTTGTACAACCACATAGTATGTATGCATCACTTCTATGCATCAGCATACCGGGAACTGCAAAACCACAAGTATCAAAGGTACTTGACTTCTACATTACAAAACTTCCTATGCAAGCAAAAATTAACACTGAATGCTAAGTATTTGTGACTGAAATCTGGGAATTTAAGCCTAACTTCCACTGTACGCCTAGGTAGAATGAAAATTTTCAGACTGGAGTGTCGCTTTGCACCTCACGTCAATTCTGTTATGCAGCAGCAACTCATCCAAAGCGTCAATAACTCCAAGAGACTTTTCAACAAATGGAAAGTCTCTGGTTTTGTTGTCATCGTCCCCCCACGCCTCCCTCGCCGCTCCGTTCCTGTGCACAGCTGCTCCTCCGAGCGTTTTCCAGCCGTCCCCCCCGCGCTCCCCGGCTCGGCCCGTCCCAGCCCGCCGCAGGACTCCGCATGTTGGCCCCGACCGAAGCAGCCCCGGGTACACCGCGACCCGCCCGCGGGGAGCGCTGCCGGGGCCGGGATCGGCTGGAGCCGGCGGGTCCCTGCCCTGTCCGAGCCCCGCTGTAAACGGCGGGGCCGCGGCCAGGACCGCTCCCTGCCGGGCAGCCCCAGCACCACGGCAGGAGCAGAGCCCTTGGGCTGCCTCTGCCGATCAGGTGCTTTGCTTTTCGTTGTAAATACAGTGGCTCCCTGTTCAACCTTCCTTCCAGCAACCCTGAGAATCCGGACAATTTTTTTTTCTCTCCTTCCCTCGCTTTTGAAGAACCCCCCACTGAAAAACGCTTCTCTCATTTTTTTTTTTTCCGTCGGTGGGATTTCCATGCGGTCCGTTCAAACGGCCTCGGAGCCACTGCCTAAAAGGAGCGAGCTGGCATCTGCAGCGGGGGCATGGGCTTACCTTTGCCTCCCCCGCGTCGGGCTCCTCCTCGTAGTACCCCTGGCCGGACTCGTAGGCGACGGCGGCGGCCGGGTGCCGGGGTCCCAGGAACACGGCGCCGGCAGCAAGGCAGCAACCTAGGGAGAGCACCTCCAGCAAGTGCATTGTGCAAAGATGGCAGGGCGGGCGCGGAGCGGGGCCGCGGGGCAGTTGAAGGAATGCAGCCGAAATTATGAGGCTCCTTCTCTTCCTCTCCCCCCTCCCTCTCTCCCCCGTGCAATATCCAAGGCAGTAAAATCCGTGGGATGGAGAAGATGCGGTAGCAGCAGCTCCTAGACGCCTGCAGGGGAGTTCCCAACTTTCCCAGCCGCTTTACAAATTCTCACCAAAGTTATCCGGAGTTTGTCAGGTAAAAAACCCACCAGGAAACCGGACATCCGAGGCTGCGCTCACTCGGGAGCAGGGGAGGTGGAAAGCGCAGAGAGAAGGAGGAGGAGGGAAGGGAAAGAGAGAGGGCGAGCGGCAGAGCGGGACCGAGCAGCCGCTCGCACCGGGGGAGTTCCCTTCGTCCTCGGCGCGGACCGGGCCGCGGGGCTCCGCTCCGCGCCTCTCCGCCCGCCGCGGAGGTCTCTCCGGACGCCGGTCAGCGCCAGCGCGGCCGGGGGGTGCGCGGCGCCTGGGGCTGCGCGG
>VWYH01002728.1:678102-717917 GCA_013399365.1 Pampusana beccarii
CGCCTGCTGCTGCCACTGCCGCTGCGCTGGCGCCCCGGGGAGCCGGTGGCCTCGCACCGCGGGCAAAGGGCCGCCCAGGACGCGTCGCGGCTGTGCCGGGGAGGCGAGCAGGCCCCAGCCGCCCCTGCACAGCGCCGAGGGGCACGGGCGATCCAGCTGCGCTGGGCTTCGCCCGGCCCGCCCAGAGCCTTGGCCCCGCGAAGATGAAGCCCGCTGTAGGTCCCAGCCCCGAGGGGAAAGCGAAGTGCCCGGCTTGTTCCAGCCGGCTCTGAACCCGTCAGATGGGGCTGGGTAAAACGCACACAGAGCCTGTCTGAATTAGTCCAAGAAAATTTATGTTAATCCTAATCAGTTACTTGTTGAGCGGTGTTGGCAGCTTCACTTGAGACAGTATAGCAGCTTTTTTTGGCCAGAGAGAAAAAAGATTTTGCCATGTTAGAAACAGAGTAACCCAAAGAGTGCTGTATTTGTTTGTAACCTTCCTATCAATTACATCCTGGAGCCATCTTTGAACATAAGTTACACCCCATTCAGAGCCCTAAATAAACATAGCATAGATACTGTGTTCCAGTCACATTGTGGCTAAAACAAAACAAAACCACCACCAACAAAAAGTCAAACAGTGAAACCAAAACAGATTGCATAGTACTAACAAAGTAACACACTACAGCCTGCTTAAATCTCAGCTGTGCAAAAAAGTTATATTCCCTGTACTCTTACTTTTGCTCCATGTGAACAGCATTATCGAACCTTGTGTAAATATTTAGAAAGCTTTTCAAATTGCTCTGCATCACTTTTATACATCTTTCGGTAACAAGACTGTATGGGAACGAACTGTGCAGGCAGATCCTGACTGCCTTGGCTGGATGCTGGCAGTCATGTTACACTGCTCTTATTCTTCGGGAATCCCATTATGTAACTATTGAGGGAACGACATTCTGGGGGTTATGAATAAAGGTGTCTCTAGGAGGCCTTTAGGTACCTCCTGTTCTTTTTAAATTTCTTATCATTTTCAAGATGGTATTTCAGCTTGCTGCTACATAAATTATTTTGATGCTAGGAAGTAATCACTTGCAACTAGAATCAAATCAAAGTTTAAATAGAGCTGCATTTTAAAAGTTTTTATATTTACTAGAACATTATTAAAGCACTAGCAATTTTTTAACATCTTCACAACACAGTAAAGCAATGAAGCAAAGACATTGGTAGCATTTAAACAACACAGCTATGAAGAAATAAAATAGTGTACATAATCTAAGAAGCCTATTGTTCTTCAGTAGACCATTACAGCGTTGCAGATCAAAGCATAGGATTAAAGCCTAAAGGAGAGCATAGTCCAGGATGCAAAATCCATCTAAATAGAAATACAGCATTACTAATTTGAGTTTAGCATGTTAAAATCTCTCAGAAACATCAGACTCTCATGTAAAAAGCAAGTTCTTTTGCTGCACGTTATTTAAACCCTCCTGAGAAATCATACACAGATAGCAGTATTTCAATAACTGAGTACCACGCAAGGAGCCCCTCTCCATAACTAAACCACAAAACAGGATGGAACATACCACTCCTGCTGTGCCATCATAATATCAGCTGGCTTCATTATTTATTTCCCCAGTTCCACAGCACTTTCATTCTGTTCCTTACCCACCACCCCCCCCCAATTAATAGAATATCCATCATGAGATCAAAGGCTTTGTTTTGCAACAGAGCATTTCTACCAACTGCTCTGTATAACAACTTCAAAGTGTCATAACTGAAAGCTAGTAATCATAGTCACAGTGCCTCATGTCACAGTCTAACCATAAGGCTTTAAAAATTAAGTGGTTGAAATCTAAGATACTTGATATCTTCTGTTTACAAACAAATATTCCATTGACTCTGGGACACTTTAAGATTTTCCTCAGTTCAGACTGTATTTCTTTCCATCCCATAAAAGATGACTAATTTAAAGGTTCACTGATTTTAAAATAACCTTTTCTCCTTTCTCCACCACCTAATGATTAATATTCCTCCTCTTATCTTTGAATTAAGCAGAAGTTGGCCTACAGAACAATTAAAGTTGCAAGTGGCACTCAGCATACCAACAATGACCTGACCTTATAAACACAAGTAACTAAAGAGAGATCCTAATAGTGCAGAGACACAGGTCTAGGTCTTTCCCTGTTATGTTTCAATGGCAGCAGTAGCTGTTATTGACAAACAAAGGAAATTTTTGTGTGTCAGCTGTAAGATTCCTTCAAACAAATTCTCTTGATGTTGCATTAAAATTGCATTCGAAAAATCCAGACTTCAATCTGTTGTTCAAGTTGGTGTAACATACATCCGTCAAGCACATTCCTCTCCTGCATCAAGACATAGCTGGTATGTAACTTTCTGACACATCCCGCTTGTGAAACATGGATGTGTTTTAATACCTGTTTCCCATCTCCATTCATTAACAGTATGAAAAGTCAGAGAGGAATCACTATAACAAACATGATCTGAGGCTGGGCAATAGAAAAGAGTCAATAGCAGCAAGAAAAATCTGTAGCATGCTATTGTAATTTGGCCTATTTTCTTGTCGTAGAGTTAAATGCTGATTCTGTGATTCTTTGTTAAAAGTTTTCTTTTCACAATTTCATCTCCATTCTCATTATATTTTAATTTTTGTGTTTGATTCAAACCAATCTCCTCTGCATTCTCTTCTTAAATAGACACATGGAAGCACATCTAAGAGTTAAAATCACGGACAGCATGGCTTTCTTTTGTTTCAACACACATAGTATTACCAGCAAGTTTCAGTGGAATTTATATTTAATGTAAATCTCAAAGGTATAAAACACTGTGCCCCAAGTGCAGCAACTCCAAAGACTGTGGCAGTACCATTCTGGAATCATTCCAAAAGAAGAAGGCACTGTAGTAAGTGTTAGTCCTTAGTTTCTTTACAGATAAGACTCCCACATATTTCCTCTAATGCTTAAAAGTATGGGAAAAAATATGGATATTGATAATTGTCTTAAATATCAAAGTCAATGTAAATACTGTAAATGAGCCTCAGATTCAGTGCCAACCTACTGGAATATGTGCTCACTAATGCATTTTCTGCCAATAGAATTCTTCAGTCCCAAGATTTATTACACATTTCTTACCATATTTCTTATCTTCAGGGAGTAACCAGTTCCATGGAAGAGAAGACTTAACTACTGAAAAAGGATGGTGCAGTGGATTTCAGGCTGTAGTCCACCTCTCTCCTCAAACCCTCTTCTTTTATGTAAAACATGGTTTAGTGGAAAGATTTAAAAGTAGTTTTACTGATGACTGCAGTTTCACTGATTATGTGCATAATGGCCTTCCTCATTCCTTACAAGCAGATTTTATTTCATTTTATTTATTTTTAAAACAGGCCCTTACTTAGCATTTCCTTATATGATCCTAGGAAAGGATCTAAGCATGGTGGTTTGAAGATCATCAAAAGCAACAGAAATCTTTTCCTTGACTTTGATCCGGCATTCTCACTGTAAAACTTAACCCATGAACACCAATCCTCCTGCCTTGAGCCAGATCCTGAATTGTAGCTTTATCCATTCTTTTTCTCTAAAAATATTGCCAGGACGAATAACTTTAATTCTATGAGAAAGACATCACTGCTGCACAATCATTTTCTACAATGCTTGACCTAGCAACCTGCACTTTATTATCTAGAAATTTGTCTTTCATTTGGCATAAAAGTTGGTACCTCTTGTAAATTAATTAACATGACAAGAATCCTTAATCTTCAGCCCTTTGACACTGGTTGATATTCAGGGATTACAGGATTATTGGGTTTTCTTTGTTCTCAGGGACTCTCTTTCTAAACTGTTAAAAATCAAGACTATTGGCATCTATCATTAGAATTTCTCTATGCTACAGACTAGATAACTGCAATAGCATAAAAACCATTGCAACGTTAAGTGGTTAGTATGATGCAAAAATGGACAGCACAAGGCAGCATCTCAAGAAAAGCGTTTGAATTACCCAAAGCAAATTACATATCTTTGAAGCTGTCCTAAATTTACAATGGAGAAAGCCCTAGCACACATTTTATTCAGTTCTCCTACATTAGGATCTTTGTCTTTACCATAGTTTTTCTTCTCTTTGGTGATGTAAGGTCTCACACAAGAATGGGTATGCAGAGAATATCAATTTAACATCCTCTAAACTGATTATTCTCTCCACATAGTGATGATGTTCACTGTTATAACCTCTGACTATAAACAATAAAGTGACAGACTGTAAATTTATGCTGCCTCTTAACTGAAAGCTGTGCAGAGTCTAAACTGTGTATAACTGAAGCCATGTCACTATATAAACAAATTTAGATTCAACAAAACATACTAGAACTTAACAGCACACGACCACTACACATACAAACTCTTACCATGTTACGTACCTTCCTGCAGTAGTCTTCCGAGCGATAATCTACAAGATAAAGAATGTATTCAGAATCTTTTTTCCCCAATTATACTTATAAACTTTTGGTATGTAACAGAATAAAACAGTCCTATATCAATTCATTAGATATTTCTATGTAATTGCTGAAACAATTACAGAAATAATTATTTCTATAGAGAGATGCAGTTTCTACTAACTCTTTTCCTGCATACCTCTTCTCCACTCATATGCATTCTGCTGCATTTCCCCCCCCCATCCTTTTTCTTCGGTGCTTTAACCTCCTGTTCAATGTTGTGGCTGTTCTTGAAAATAAGATTATGCTAAACGCTTCAAATGCAAATTGCTGAAGTATTAACACTTAAAATTGTCAAACAGTATTGAAACAAATGAAATTTCAAACCCAGAATAGTGTAACGTATTATTGCTGTTTATGACTCTCATTTTTCCTTATTATTTAACAGATTTTCCTTACCAAAGTCAATTCTTTTCTCCTATGTAAAAGAACCTTTTACACATTTGAACGCTTACCCTTCCTTAGTCATCTTGTTTTAAGCTAAATAACATCAGTTTTTCCAACATTTCTGTATAGATTTTTATTTTCTTAAGTTCAGTTTATCCTTATAACTGTAATTTGAATAATCTCCAGTTAGTCCAGTGGTTATTTGAAAGATGATGCCCAACACTGAAAAAGGGTACTTCAGAACTGACCTGTCTTGTGCAAAACAAACAGGAGCAGAACTCAAAACCCCAACCCATTCTTCTGCATGTACATTCCCATATGGCATTTTTCTATTCAGCAAATTCATGTTAAGCTTGCAATTAGCTGTAACTCATATATTTTTTGAGATTTTTCTATCCAGCCATATGTTTCCTTTCTTGCAGTTGTAGATCTGATGCTTCCAACATAAGAAAGCACTCACATTTCCCAACAGAACAGTGTCCACTATCTCCCCCCCTTTATTTTTTCTAGTAATTTATCAAAACTATTTCCAATTCTAAGCCTACCTGCCTGTGCTGTCCTTGCTAGCTAGATCTGTAAATCCAACTAAGTAAAAGTGTGTTCTGCCTATGTTGCCCTTGATTCCTTGTGGTCAGCAAAAGCATTGTTAGCAACCTATTGCAATGTTTGGGCAAAGGTCAAAACTTCCCTCCCGAAGTGCTGTTTCAGACTGGAGGGTTTGCTTCAGCCTGTCTTACTGATTCAGTAACCAAAAATGCCAAGATGTGTGGACATTCAGATCTGAGATTCTTGCTTGGGTCCATCTTCTTTTTTCACATAGTTGAAAATTAGTTTAAAAATGATGCAACAGAGGTTTATGGTTTGGGTTAGGATTTGGTTTAAGTGTGTCGGGACTTTTGGGGGTTTGGGTTTTGGGTTTGTTTACATTGATATACTAGGTAGTGAACTTGTTGAACTTGTTACAAGTAGTGGGAGGCAGTCAACTGTGAGGTTTAAAAATAGATCAGACAAATTAATGGAGATCAGAACCATAAACTCATAACAAAAAAAAAAAAAAAAAAAAAAAAAAAAAAAAAAAATAAAAACATAATACAGTGANTAATTCAATGAATGCCAATGCTGGAAATGTGTGAAGGAAATGGACCATGGAAGCAGACAGCCTTGTGTGCTCCCCCTAAATGGGATGTTCAGTTGCAACTGCTAGAGACAGAAAACTAGATAGACAGTCTAGATGGATGGTTTGTGTGAGCCAATAGGACATTTCTTATATTTTGAGGGAAACTGAATAAATTTCTCATTGACTCGGGTCCAAACCATAAAGTAAATTTGTTCTTGTATTTTAGTTGTGTTCAGATCTCGTATACTTAGTCATAACAAAAATACTTATTTTTACACATTATGATTACATCAGAAGTTAATCCAACAGATAAGGCTGGAAGGAAGCACACAGGAAATCCAATCTGTAGAATATTCTTTATAAACTACAACGAAATGAATAAAGAGTGCTATTGCCATCACCATTGAAACTAGGTTAAATCATGCTGCCTTAAAAATAAAAACAAACAAACAGATACCAATGTATCAGTTTTGGGGATACATGTCACAGAAAAAGTTAGGCAGCAGATTTTTTGAATTATTTTTTTAAACAAATGATAAGAGAAAGCAAAACAACAAATTAAAGACCAATTTTCAGTCAGGAAGTTACCATTACTGGTAGTTTGGATTGGCACCATGCGTTACTTGGTTACTAAGTAACAATTTCTTAATAAAAACCATAACATGTTCCCTTCATAAAGTTGTACATTTTGTGCTAAATCAAGAGTGTTATTGTTGCTATCAGACCTAAGGATACATCCTGGGCACAAAAAATCAGAAGGATGAAGAGCCACCATCTGTATGAATTCAAAATTAAATCCCTAACCTTTTCATTTTCTAAAAGCTGCTAAAAAAACCCAAAAAGGTAATAACAAAGAACTAAAGAACAAAGTTGCATTGATATGCAGACTTCATCAGAGGCCACAAACAATTCCTTCTTTCACCATCTGGCCAAGAAATTTCATTTTCCTTAGCACTCAACACTGGGTGACACAGATCCGAGTTCCCTGTGATACTGTGAACGCTGTGCTAATTTCCCCCCCTTATCATTAATGAATTTATGCAATAAGAGACATTCTTAGACCAGTTCTTGACTGTTTCTTTCTTTCAGCACAATCTGTTAATCTCTCTCCTTTGGCCAGTCTCTTGACTTTCCACACTTCAGGCTAGACTTGGCAGCTGACGCACACAACATGGAACCAGACCATTGCTGGGCAAAGCAGCCGTCAGTACATCACGTCCGTTGTCCTTCTGGTAGCTTATCTCTTTGGAACTTGAATTTAAGCAGCTACCACTGATCTAAAAAGCGGGTAGCATGCTGGGCCTAATCTATTTTTAAAATTCCTATCCCATCACAAACCTACAGCTATGCTCCGCAGGGACACTTCAACTAATCTGTCCCAACATAGAACTCTTAAGTGCAAAGGGTAGAGCAACAGATCATTTTCACTAGCAGGTACCAGCTGGGGATCTCAACCTAATCTTCTCTATTGGTAATGAACATAAGCCCGAGTGCATTCAAAACTAAAAACAACCCTTGCTCCTTAGTAAGGCTCCCTGCAGCAGTGGCATCTTCCCAGGGTAACTAGCTGACCCTGAGAGAGAAGGAGGAGGTAGAGATACAAGCATATAAAATAATAAGGCTAACATTTGCAGATATTTAATTAAAGAGATAGGCTCCAAAGTGTGGTATATTACGTTAAAATAATTTTCAGAGATGCATTGAAGTCCCCTTTGCTTTTTCTGCTTTAAAATTTTAAATGGTCAAAAAGCCAGCTTTGTCACTACTCTTTGGAGCCAGATTTTGTTTTTACTCCCAAACCTGGCAGGTTAGTCCTAATTGTGTTCTAGTCCCTTTCTATAACTGTAGGGCCACTCACAGCTGTGTCACCTAAATAGGACAGAGAAAAGCCCTGGTCATATTTCCATCTTATTTTTCAGTTGGGACCAGTCAGGAGCAGCCTCTGTACTGTGGAAGGACCGTGGGGTGGTGCTGGGTTCTGAGCTGCCCCAGTCACGGAGGTTACAAAAGAGGTCAGACTGTCGGAGAACCTGGTAAAGCTCAGTGAACCCAAACTACGTGGCACTGCTGCTGCCTGCTACAAAGGCAGCCACAAAAGAGATGATACAAACTATGCTATAGTTGTAAAAGCTTTTTTTTTTCTTCTTCTTCTTACAAGGGATTGCAGATAGAAAGCGGGTGTACCACACGCTGTTTGCTCTTGGGTTACTCCTAGTAAGTCTCTAATTCTAATCTCTTACAATGAAAACAGATGTTTACTGGTGGATCTTTGGAGTTCTAGTATTCTAGCTGGTAAAATAAGATAAAATTTAAAATAGTCTAAAGGAATATCTGTTTCCACACAGTTCTGAAATGAGTGTTATATTCATCTGATAGGCTAATGTTTATAGTCCACAGTTTTGCACTGAAATTTTGAAAGCAGCCAGAGGGAATTAAGAGCAATTATTAATTGTAATTATATCCTTTTACATTTTCATAGGCTTCTTTCAAATCAAATCTGTTTTTTATAAGTGATTTTTCCTTTTCTTGCTCTTATTCAAGTATGTTGATGTTCTATCCAAAAAGGATAAGACTCTTTTTCAAACAAACATGAAAGAGATATATTCATGTAGTGACATTAATAGCAAGGCTGTTAATATTCATAGGAGGTCTTCAAAAATCATTTGAGTTTTAAAACTACACAGGAAAAGTGTATTCGCTTTTATTTTTTTTTTTTCAAACGGAACTTCAAAGCCTAGCCATTACAGTACAGTAGTTTCAAGGGGTTTTCTACGTATTTATTGTGTGCCCTATTGTTTAGTTAAACTATGTAACAGATGCCTTGTTAAAAAAATAATGTTGAGTGCCAGTAGGAATAAAACAACTTTTTGAGTTCAATCTACTCTCAGTCAAGGTCAAAAAGAGCTGGGACTCAGTGAGTTTTCAAAAGCTTAGCCTAAATATACAGTATCAAAGTTCATAATTAAGAAGGCTCACTTCATCAGTCAGCTTCGTGTTTGCACAGCAGTGGAGTAATTATAACACTACTCATTCTTTCAGGTTGGCTTGAACAATTGACCTTGTAAGCAAACTCCATTCCCCCCGCCCCACACAATGCAAAGCCAAACCATTTGATTTTAACAAAACAGAGCTGTCAGTTTGACATTTCAAAGCACACTTAACTGCTTTATTTCATTAAAAATACAGTTTATCTTAAAAATAGAAATTTACAGGCTATTTCTACATTGCAAAGATTAAAAAAAACAAAACAAAACAAAAAACCCAAACAAACAAAAAACACCAAACCTGCTTGTTTGACCTTTTCTTCAGTTCAGCAGTTGAACTGTATTTGTTCTAGCCTCCACAGTACACAGAAATCTCCAAATTCATGCAAATCCCAGGATGCCTCAAGGGCACCATTGCCTTGATATTCCTCTTATATCATACCAGTATTTACTGACTCACACAGGGCCAAAGAATGTGAAATCCAAAAGAAGAATTACAATTGTTTTCAACAGTAGTCATGTGTGGGCAGATATTCGGCAAAACTAACCACACACAGAAAGAGTAAAACAAATGGAAGAGGATCTCGCGTCCCTTTTGCCGTCCCAGAATTAAGGTTCTAGTCTAAAGCCAAATGTCTGGTTGCCCAGACACCCGTCTGTAAGACCATGAAGAGTGCTAGGCCCCTTCCAAAGGGGAACTCATTCTCCATTTCTTTGGTACTTACTTTAGGACGTACTAAAATATGGTTTATCCCTGTTGGTAATAGGGGGAGACTATATGCTGACTTTGAGATCCCTGAAGTCACAGAAGAGAAGTCTCATGCCGAGAATCTACACTGGAAAATTTCCCTATGTGATAAGGGGATGTTCAAGTATTATAGAAGGAAACTTGGCCAGGAATTTAAGTGACGCAAATAATTGAACCTATGAAATCAGTCTCCGACTTGGCAATTTGACTATCAAAATAGAACAAAAGTAATAGTGGCATACTTGATAAAAGGAGTGTTTGATTGTTGACTGACTTCATGCTTTCCTTTTAGATTTATGTCTTGCTCATGCTTTTTAGTTCTCTACTGAACAAAAGAAGTATTTGAAAAGTATGATAGATCTCAAAGTTTAGACATGTCAGTAGGTTTTACTGGAGAATTGTCAAATTAGTGAATAAAAAAAAGAATCACATTGCAATTGGTTTAAGTCAGTCTAAAAAGTTAAAGTGAACAACGGTTAGTAAATTTCCATAATAAGAATTACCAGTGGATCTTAAGATCTCAATGTTTTGCAATTTTTTTAAGCGCTTGTAATACTTACAAACTGTATTTGAAAGAGTTCGTTGTAACAGAGCTGTTATTGCTAATTCTGAGAAATTCAGAAGCTAATTCTAAGCACTTTTTATAATCAGCCAGTGTAGACACTGAGAAGGAATAAATCCTGACTGCTGAAAATAATATTTTTTTTAAAATTACTTTTCATTTAAGGAAGGTTTTCCTTCCTATAGGACACAGTCAAAAACTAATTTATCTATACAAGCATTACATCAAGAGAGTAAAATTACATTGACTGTCAAATATACTATATAGTGCAAAGTCCTTTTCCATCTCTATCATCTGTAACAGATTGTGATTCCTTAAGTCAGTATAAAGAGTTACATAGCCAGTTCAACTGTATGATCTTTTTCCCAGCAGTACAATATTCACACCTGACTAGCAACCAGAATACACTGTGTATATCTGTATCTGCACTAATATTTTCTTCAAATTTCCAATTTTCTGATATTACCTTAGTTTAGTCTTATTTACAGACTAGCATGCAGTTAAAGGCAACCTCTCAAAGTCCATGAGATCAGCCACATGGAAAGTGAAGAAACCAAATCGAAACAGAATTTTGTTTTTCTTTGTATATATCCATTAGATAAGTGCAGTTCTTTCTTTGCTTCACTGCTGGAGGAGTTCTGTACAGTTGTCCATAAAGGAGAAGGCAGAGTCAAGTTGTAGAACTATTGAGATTATTTTACAGAGCCAGGATTTTAGGCATTCTTTCTGTACATCAAGCTGGGGGGTGCAGCAGGGGGAAAAGAAATCAAAAGTCTAGCACGTCCCAATACAGCAAATGAATACATAAAGTGAATACTTCAATGTCGTTTTGCCTAACAAAGCTGCCAGCAGCAAACAGTGCTGCCACAGGTGCTTTGCCATAGCATTGTGTTTATCTGATCTACGAATTGGATACTCAGATGCCAATTTCAGATTCTCAGTGCTCTCATCTTTCCTTCTATGGAGTGATTTCTACTGAAGTACATGGATTTCTACTCGAGACAAGTTTCCCACCAAAGACATTTGGACTGTCAAAATCAAGCAGAATAGGAATATTAATGGTATATTACTAAATGATCTGAAATTCTGACTGAATTCTAGGATAAAATTTTGCTGTTACAAAGCACGCCACAAAGAGTGTCAGGTGCTCTACAAAGAGAGAAAGTGGGCTACTAATCAAACGTAGGTGAGTATGTTTTAGACAAAAGCAGGGTTGGAAAAGCAGTTGCAATGGAGCAAGAAACAGAGAAAAGAAATTAGATTCCAGGTCAGAAAATAAAGAAACCCTACTTTTCATTTGATCAGTATGAAATCTTTTCAAAGCAACACTAGAGTAATTATTACTAATATAGAGTAACAATTTGATCTCAGAATTTGAAAGTTAGACTTTTAAAGATTACTTACTCAGGGCTTAGAACTCTACAGCATGAACTTCCTGGTGAGGAGCTACTACAAGTGTAAATATACCTACAAGAGTCTTCAAAACCTCATGATAGGGCCTCATTTTTTTTTTAAGTGGTTTTGTTGTTTGATTAGTTGTTTTTTTGTTTGTGGTTTTGTTTGTTTTGGAGGGGGACAGTGAGCAAGGTATACTTTTGGTGGTGGTGGTTTTCTTTTCCCCCAAAAGGCTACATATGAAAACGTTCTGATTTTACACCTCTACCCCAAAAAACCCAGACATCTCCCCCAGCTTTTTTACTGCTAATCTTGTAAATCCTAAAAACCAAAATACAATTTGGCTCTTCCTAGTTAAATAATCTCTCTTGTAAAAATACTACTTTGTGAGAGAAATTTGCTAACTTGCTAACAGTTTTGGTGATGGGATTAACATGTTATACATGCATCTAGCTAACCCTCTCATGGCTCCTTTAGTATTTCAGGAATAATGCATTCAAAATATTCTGGTTAGCAAAGTGAGCAGATACTGCTCAATAACTCAAGGTTACAGTTTTATCAAGGAAGAAGAAAGCATATTTATAGGTTCATCTTTTTGCTATAAGAGAGCATACGTTTTTTCTTTCCTTTCCCTTCCACCGTAAGCTTTTACAACATGTATTATTGATAATCACAACTTTATAAGGATTTTTGTCTAAGCTGATAAACTGCCTTGTTTTTATCATACGGAGTCCAGCAACAACAACAAAAAACACCAAAAAAACCCAAGATCCTTGTTAAGTGAATTGGGAGAGATTTCTATAGAACTACTATGTTTCATACAGTATGTTGATTCCTGAAATCAATATGTTTATCATACAGTATGCACAAAACATATCCCAAGGACATCAGGCAAAGAAGCAAGCAGAAGGGTATTTTACAAATCTGATTTTATTGTAGGTAAAAAGATATTTCACTAAAACTCACATAGAACTTTTAAATTATAAAACAGATGAACAACACAGTTAATACTAAGGATTAAAATTTATCATCACTCCATTTTATCTCTTTCAAACAAGATCTAGAATGCTGTTCTGCCCCCCCAAAACAGGAGGAAAGGGAAAAAAAGCATCTGAGAAAAACCAAAAACAACCACTCAACTGCGAATTGCTAAGCTATAGTTTGCTCATCGAAATCACCACAGTACTGCTTGAGCAGGTGAGAAACAGGAAGCATTTTACCCATGGTTATAAAGGGTTATAAGTTGGAAATATAGATACTTAAGACCAAGTGCATTCCTGTATCTCTCTCTCATCACAAAGGAACTCCTTTGATTCAAAACCACAGCTCTGATCATCACTGATCCCGGTCCTGTTACACATGACTGATTATTTGTCCAGATCAGCTTTTTGTGGAATTATGTTTTCAATAAGAGTCTCAGAATTTCACAAACTGGTAGAGAAACATGCAGTTTCCTTACTCACAGAGCCCTATGGTAGTCCTCACACTCTGCATGTATTATGGGACGGTTTTTCAGCAAACCAGATGTGAAAACTCCCCACAAGCTGACCCCTTCCTTCTGTTAGAAACAAATTTATGGTTATAATTTAAACAGTACCGCTTTTCCTTTGCATATCTCACAAGAATGAAATAAACTGAAACAAGGCAACTGTGTTCCAGGTATTCTTTAATTTATAGCTAAATATTAGCTATTTCATATAAACAGTCTGATTTGCAGAAGTATCAGGTTTTATGAGAGCTACTAAGTTTAGTTTTTCTGAATGCAGCATTAGGTTTCTCTGACATTTGAGACTCAGCTGAAAAAATTCTGTCCAACACCTCTATACACATTCTCACTGCAAACAGTAAACAGTGGATGAGGAGATTCTATACTTATCCACCCTAACTTTCTTGTGTAGTAAATGCAAATTGCTCAACTGAATTTATAGCAGAGTAGAAAGAGAACACCAAGTGAGAGCAACTTCCGCATGAGAGATGTGTTCTTCAGAGGCACTGTACTTTTAATCTCTATTTAGAATGCTGATTGTCTCTCATGAAATAACGAACAGATAATAATTCCACTGAAAATTTTTTTCTCCTGAATTTAGCTGGTGTACTACACAATAAAATTCACAGCTGTGGTAGGGTTTTTTTTTATGATACCATGTATGTGGTCTTTGTCATTACATAATTAAGTAAAAAGAAGCACATGACCTTCTTTTTGCACTAACTACAGTGGCTTATGCTTGATTTTTATTTAAAAAAACATGTAGTTGTTATTTACCTTTTTGCCACCTACTTGAGGTAGTAATTCTAGGAAGTTGCAAAGGCTACAATTACACTGTGAATTCGTTAGGTATTCTTACATCAAAGAAGAAAAAAAAAAAAGTGGGAAGTAACATATCCAATTAATCACAGAGATTTGAATCCATCTAATCTTTCTCTATGATTTTGGCTGGAAATCTATTATAATGTCAAATACTATTAGTGAAGCCTTAGCTACTCAATATGTGCAACACAAGTTCTTGCATGAGAATTGACTCAACAGAGCTATAAGAGAATAAAAGGGCAGCAGGGCCTGTGGCCTCTGCTCTCCAGTTCAGTAACACGAAGAAAAAGCAAATTCACTGGGAGCTGTCAACTCTGAAACATCTCAGTTCAACATGATTTCAAAGATCAAATGGAAAAGGCTAATCTTGTTTTCTAGACACTTAAATCCCATTTTCCCAGGCAGATTTACCCCCTGGTTTGTCCAAAAGTGTCTTAAATGGAATATCTTATTCTGAAGTGTCTTTCTTTTTTTTCCAATACAACAGGCACAATAGCACTGAATACATCAGTGTCACAGTTATTGTTTCCAAAGATTAGGCAGAAGGCCCCAAGACATCTATGGAAAGTAGAAGTATGTTGCTAATACTTTTACAGTATATTTATACTTCATGAAACATATTTACTTATGAATGTATTTCAGAAATTTTCAGCATGTTGTCCTCCCATTCTTGTAATCATCCTTCATTGATAGAAAGCAGCACAAACCTTTATTAGATCTGCTGGTGCCTCTAAGTTCTTTTTGCTTTAAATAAAAGATTGACAGGAGTGCGGTTTTACTAATATTTGGTGAGTGGCTTCGTACGTGAAAGACATCCTGCTGTTCAGTCAAATGAATAGTACCAGAATAATTAAAATAGAATGGATAAAACATGTAGCCAAAATGTTGCTAAAGATGGGTTACCTACAGAAAAAAATGTAGTTCCAAAGATTCTACAAATATGGGATCTAAATATCTATCTTTTGCTTTTGGCATCCAATATTTAATTCAAAGAATTGCTTTATTCTACCCTAGAAGTTTGCTTGCTTCATTTCCATGATTTTTCCCATTTCCCTTCAGCAAGATCTTATTTTCAAAGACCAAAATGTTAAAATGAAGAATCTACATTGTATTTAATTAGCAGAAAAACTTACCAAGTTTTAATCTGTGAACCTGACTCAAGTCACAGTGTTATAAGAAGTTCTGCTTTGGGTATAATTTAGAGCCTTGCTTTCATTATTCGGTTAAAAAAACCCAAACCAAACCCTGATATTCCAATACTAGTAAACTCATTGAGAAAGTTAAACCCCTAGTGTTTTGCTTTTTAGGCAGAAGAGTACATGATAAAGAAATCTATAGACATTTTGCCTTCCAAAATTGATAGCAACATAGCTCTAGCATTTTGTGTTACAAAAACACTCTCTTAGTTCTCCATCAAGTTCCATCCTGTATTGAAAGCAAGAGAAGTGCTCCTTTTCCAACTTGGCATACTCAGCTACATATCTTCTCATTTCTTCATTCTATAAGAATGAAAATGTAATTTAAGGACAAGACGAGGCTTACAGTAAGTTGATTCTGTCATTACAAAAATGCTTTCTTTTCCATTTAAACATTAATACTTATTTTGAATAGAACAAAGCAAGCCAAGAATCTAGGCAGGTAATACTATTTTAACAAACAGCTCCCACAAAAATACTTCTTTTTAAACTGTGGTAACTTACAGGTATGTGCATTCAGAAAGAGAGAACAAGGCTTAATGGGTTGTTTTCCTTCTGTACAAACAGGACTTTTTTTTTTTTTCCTTCCCCATCTAATCACAACTTTTGGAGCAGGGAGATAAACTCATTTACAGCTACATGCCTCTGGAAATATTTATACTTATTTCTGAAAACAAAACACACTAAAAAAGCAAAAATATTCCTCCTCCCCCAAATAAAATATGTAGCTTAATGTTTTGTTCTATCTTGCAACACTGAAGAGGAAGAACAGTAATAACAAATTCTGTATAACAGGGGAAATTGGCTGCAAACCCAGGATTTTTCTCCCCAGATACCAAACATTTACTAGGCCATGATATTTTTTTTCTCTAAAAGAAATATAATAATTCCTCTTTGAGCCTAAGATAGCCACAACTTTTTAAAGAAGATTCAGCAGGGTTTGCAAAGCCACAAAACTTCATCAGAAGCAGAGAATTCACAGCAGCCTCTGTAAAACTCACACAATACAGTTAGAGACGACTACCAGGAACCTACAGCAAGCCACTACAGAGCACGAACCAGAAACCAAAACCACACATTACCAAGTTTCTTTTCCTTGGTAACACATAAAATGTCATCTTCATCTGAAATGTCAGTTCATATATAATTGAGTCATATCTTACAAGATCATGCAAAAAACACCACTCATTTCTATCAGCAGGTAAGTACTGTTACATGAGAAAGCACATAAGTACAAATTGAGAAAGATTAAAGTCTATTATTTTCAGGGGTAACAGACAGTGTACCACCTTAGCCCACAGACTAAAGGTCCAGGAGTTTGCAGGATTACCCATTTAATTATAAAATTGCATGTAAGTAATTTTAATGACATTGGTTTGACCAGACAGAGAAAAAAAAAAAAGTGAAGTGTATAATTTAGGGTTGTCAAGAAAGTGTAACACTAGCCAAGAACTGTTTTGTATGGATTCTGAAAATGAATTCCCCAAAAGGAATTTGGATTTGAGACAAAAAACTTTCTGGCTGCGAAAAATAGGGAGAACGCAAGGCAGAAACAAAGAAAAGCATTAGGCAGAATAAAGAGAACTAAAAGTAGTAAAAACAAAAACACACAAAAAACCCCACAACAAACAAAAAGTTATCTTGGTTAAGACGAAAGCAAAAAAACCCAAACCCCCAGCAGCTGACAGATGCAGAGATCTTTATCCTACCTGTTAAAAAACAAAAACAAACACCAAAAAAAAACCACAAAAACCCCCAACCCAAACAAACAAACAAACAAAACAAAAAAACCCCACCAAACTATCAACTATTTCATCTCTCTTATTGCCACAGTGTTCTAATCTGAATTACTAAGGAATGAAAAGTCAGCAAGAGAGGAGACAAGAATAATAAAACCAGTCACTAAGGCAGCATATATCAAATGAGATGAGTTATTTTACACGTATGTAAGAGACGCTACTAGAATTTTCTTTGTTTTCTGTTTTTAAAAAGTGAATATGAAAGACACATTGTCCAGACAGAATAAGTATGAAAACTATGTAGAATGTCAATGACGGAAACTAGTAGGGACCTGAAAGAATCCAAGCACATATTTTTTTTAAAATGCGAAAGTCTGTTTGATGCAATTTTAAAAACTGATTTAAAAACTAGCCTACCAAATCAATATATAATTGCCTTTGTAGATGATACAACCTCTACAGGTTGAGAAATGTTTAAGAATTCTTGTACCACTTATACCACTAAATAAACTGTCACTGCATACCATCCCAACTTAACAGCCACCAGAATACACAATAGCCTACACCACTCCCAGACAAAGTGACAATTTTTTTGCAATAATAGCCCATTTGAACCAGAAGTGATTGAGAAGCAATAAACACCAAACCCATAAAGCCTTTTTCAGACAGCTGTACCCTCAACATAATGTTTCTTTTCCAGAGGTAAATTCTGACATAATGTACAAAATGTTTTCCTGCTTTCTGTTCTCCTGTTAGATACCCTCAAATATTTCTGAAATAGATGCGACTTGTACATGGAGTGAAAATACTGGGGAAAGAGACTTTGTCTAACCTGCTATCTTGACCCTTACAGTGAACAACAGCAGGTGCTGGAAAAGATGAAGGCAAGCACATAGCTAAACTTCCCTAGAACATTTTATAGATCTCAGCAAGATGCAGCTCAAAAGCCTCTTGAGCAGAAATGTGTGGCTTTTTTTATGTGGGGCTTTTTGTTTATTCTTTTTTTGTGTGTGTGTGTGTTTTGTTTGGTTGGTTGTTTACACAATAGTTCTAAACCAATTTTTCTTCCAGGAATCTGAACCATCACCCCTTGTAAGTTTTCACTATAACACCACATGACAGCTAAATAATATATTGTGTGGAGAACCATCTTCCTTGGTTTCCTCTGAATACCACTGGTTTCATTTTATGTCTCTCATTCATATGGTAGAACTGAAATAAAACCCTGTCCACCTTCTCCTCTACACGTCTGATTTTGTAAACTTCCTTCCATGTACCCCTTAGTTTTATTTTTTCCCCTGAAAGTTCCTAGTCAGTATGGTTTAGTTCATGCAGAAGATAGTTTTGTACACTTATCTTTTCCATCCTTCTCTAAATCTTTTTTTCATCTATAACCAAAATGATGAAAAGGGATTGCATACAGTTCTTGTATGTTTGTTGCAGCTTTAAGTAATCACAGTGGTGGTTTCTATTTAATTTCTCTATTACATTTCTAATAATTGTTAACATCGATTTTTTTCTTTATTACTAATAATTAAGTCAAGGAGTATTCCTTATATGATTACAAAAATTTACTCCCGAAGAGAAATCTAAAGAAACAAAATCTAAAACAAACAAAATGCTTTCATATTGCAAGTCATACAGCCTTTTATGGTAAGCCTATGGCTCACTGTGAAGTTACAGATGCTATACTTCACTTCGGAATTTAAAAGTAAAGATTAAGTGATGTTTTCAGAAAGTGCCTAATTTGCTAATATCAGAAAACCTGCCCTTGCTAAGAGGTAGTTTTAGTGTTTTCAGGATACCATTCAAATGCTGCAATGACTCACTCTTCTTAAAGTCTTATCTAACTCCTACTGACCATCCAGAAACTTCTTATGTGCAAAAGATTGTTAAAATAAAGACACACTAACGCTTCAGACCTCCACTGTGTGGATAAGAGAGATAAGAAACTGTGTTATAGCACCTAAAGGGGGCTATCAGTACTGCTGCTGCTAGAATAACGTCGGATGCTGCTGTTCCTGTTCTCTTTTTCCCCGTTGCCATACAGCATTGAAAGCATTTTTGCCATGTAATAAACAGTAACTTATATTAAACCCCTGAAATAATCAATTCAAGAAAAACACACTTTCAGTAGCACATTCACCTTCTGTAAGTGCTGAAGGTGCTGTACTAGTCAGTATATCAGAGGCAGTTTTGCCTGATGAGCAACTGACAGTGATATCTGTCAAAGTAATTCAACTGACGGTCACTTCTGGAAAATTATATTCACAGGCAGAGATGTGTATATGTAAGATAAAATATTCAGTTGGGTTTGTGGTTAAGATGTCGTTTGCTGCTGCCAGCTCTCGAAAGATTTATGGTTTTCAGTTTGAGTTCTCCATTCTACCATAAAAAGACAATCGCTACAAGTCTTCTAGTCAGACCTAGATACTCTTTTTAGAGATGTTCCAGGTTACAAAACACAACATAACAAATTATTCCATACTGTGTTATGCTGGTCTGTTCAGATTTAAATTTGGGAAAACGTATTTTTTTCTTTTTTTATTCCTTCCCCTATCTGCCCCCATTAAAACCAGAAAAACAAAATATTTACTCATTAGAACTATGTGTACTTTTTAATCAGATGACCTTGCTCTCATAGTTGACAAAATACAAAATGTGTGGCAAGGATTTGCCACATATTATCCTTCTTTTAGAAGGTAAAGGCATGAATATGTCATATTTACTAGTACTTTTTGGTATCAAAATACTCAGCAATAGAGTCTATAAAACAGAAAATGTCTGTTACTGTTTAAGCCCACAGCACTCAAAAGTAATGTAGACCCTGAAATTTCAGTATGCTTTTAGATAGCAGATAATAAGCCTTCTACAACTCTTTATTTCTTGGTTAGTATTTCAGGTGGCTCCGAGACTCTACTTAACAAGAAGGGTTCTGAAGTAAATACTAAATTTGTAAATTTCTAGAAGTGGAATATAATAAAATAAGTCAAGAGCTCCTATTACCTTTTTGGAATCATATGGTATAAGGTACCAATACATTTAAATATATGTTAAACTAAATATTATGCAAAATTGACCAGTATGTAAAGTGTTTTATGATGGTAATGTCTGCGGTCATTACTGAATTTTGTGAAGATTTTTCCACTCATTTACTCTATTATAACCATTTAACTAACATTTACTACAGTTCTCAGAAGGAAAATGCTAGAGTCATGTCTTCTTCCAAAAACTAATTTCACAACCAATTCCCTTGGCTGAGATTACTGTATATTGCACTGCATCCTGCCTGCTGTTCCATAAGCTGTGCTGTTCCAGAGGAAGGCAGGTGTCATAAAGATGTCATTGCTGATGAGTCCTTTCCTACTTAAAAGATATTGCTAGAGGGTTGAGTGCAGGATTTTTTTTATTTATCTGTCAATAAGGCCTAAAATACTGTCTGAGAGGCAGCAGCATCTAGGATGTTGTGTTTTCCCTTTGTGCGACATATAGCTCCTGAACCAAACTGACAAGGAAGACTACTTTTTTTTCTTGCCTTAAATCCAGCCATGAGAGGACTGAAGGACTGAACCCTCCATGTCAAGGAGCTAAGCAGCAAAATTTTATGTATAGCTTGCTGAAGAGGGTAAACAGGTGTCTATGTCACAAGACACTGGAAAGGAAGAGTGATTCCTTCCAGTTAATCTTCCTCTCCACACCTCTCATCTTAGTCTGAAGAGAAGTGGGGAAGGGAGAAGAAATGCTTTTAGGCATTCTGGATGCATCATGCTTTCCCTCTTTCCATAAAGAAAAAAAAAAAAAAATAAGTGCAGCATAGTTTGAAAGCATTATCAAATAAATGCTTGTTTTCTCAAATGCTGTAAACAGATTTGGATACTGATGACTTCTCTCTCTTCTGTCTGAAAGAAATAAGGAAGAACCCGTACGCAGAAACCAGAGACGTAAGCTGGTGGTACATGGTCAAGGAGGCAAGGGGCAGATGTGCTGAGAAAAAAGAGGAATTCACTCCTGCTAAAAGAAAACATCAGCTTAAATTCAGGATATCATCTACCTAGAGGTTTAGCTCTGCTGGTGCTTGATAGGAAATCATGGTACAGTTTTGTAATGGATGAAGTATTAGGCTACCAAAAAAAAGACTTTTTAGCAATCCTAAATGAGTAAAGCAGGCATCATGGTTGACTCTGTAGTAAAAAGAATGTTTGTATTTAATAACCACCATAACAGCTGGACAGTGTATGGTCTGTATAGAACAAAATGGAAGAGAGGACAAGAGTGGATAAGACTTTGAAGCTACCTACCAGTAATACATGTGCGAACATACCATGCACCATCTAGCAGGACTTCAGAGACTAAGGCACTTCAGATATCTTAAAGTGTTCATAAGACAGAAGTCCTAACACTCACCTCAAAAATCCTTTCTTTCTGCAAATACAGAAAATAATTCATGGGAATCTGTTTCTCCTGAGCATCTGACCATATTTTCCCAATTCTAATGGAAACAAAAGTGTAAACTGAAAGACTCCATCATATCAAGAAAAGTGATCATTTGTCATTTGGAGACAAGGTATAAAAGCTAGAAAGAAGTTATACTGTCAGTGCAAGAGGTAGTAAATGCAATATAAACACAGACACTAAGAGCATAACGAAAAAAATACAATTGATTTAAGTACAGACTCCCTCTCACTCTATTCTGGTATTGTGTTTTCTAATTCTAAGAGCCTGAGATAACAGAACTGAAGAGGTGAAGAAACATTTTCAAATCACCATCATGACATGATTTACTATATATAAACCATTCATAAATATATAAAAACAAAAGATGGCACAGCATTGAGTAAACAGCTAGGAAAAGCAACAAAGTACAATACTGTTAGCTCATGAGTTAAAGAACTTTAGTTTACTGGATATAGCCTCTAAAAGACAAAGAAAAAAATGTTGTTGGGGCCTGTTCCATAGTGCCTAACTCAAAGATTAGAATGATTTATTGCATATGCATCTATGATATATAGAGTAAAGGAGTTATCAGGGCATTCAATTTAGGTTATATGTGCTGGAACCCTGTATAGTAAATCATTAGAATTTCTACAAACTTCAGATAATTTTCTAATACAAACAAAATCAGGTCCAACATACAATCTTTCCAAGGGACTGCAGATTAAACACCAAGCCAGAAACTAGCTACCTAGGGACCAGTAAGTATGGCCTATTTCTATTATGGATGAACAGAGGACACTTCCAAGCAACACTCACTCATTCTCATATATCACATACACAGTACATCAAAAGGACTAAATGACCTTGGTATAATGAGCCAAAGTTAGTAATAGCTTAGTAGTATTATTCCCAAGACACACAAGTGTTTATTTGCTATGTGGGCCTTGGAATTCAGGTCATATTCCTAGTTCTAAAATGACAAATAGTATTACAATTATGTGTATCTTCCAAAGGGCAAAGCAGCTCACATGTTCAACAGACTACTCAACTTGCTTTAAAAGTAAATGGTAATTTAAAGTCAGCACTGACCTGTAAGTGCACATCCCTTCAAGGGAAATTAATAGTTGGATCTAATCTATGAAGGACTAAGAGGCATGTATAAAAGAGATAAAACGTATTCAGCTATAACAATTAAAGTTAAGCTGTGACAATCAGTAAGCGCAGGCATGCATGCCATCTGTCTCAAGATTACAATTAACCTGATTATCTTAAATAACTTACTTTTCATCTTTCATTTTCCACATAAGACTACACTAGTATCTACTACTAAAGCATGCTGTGCAAATACAATGTAGTTAGAAAAGCACATTATGTTACAATTTACACTGTTTTTTCTGTATCAACGGCAACTTAATGATATCACTGAAACAAGTAAAATAGCAATGTGCACAATTTACAAACTGCATACAGAACAGGTCACTTCTGTGACTTGTAATCCTAGTTCTACTTTCCATCTAGGTTTGTCAGTTATCATCCTACCTCTAGCCAGTTTCACTATAACAAAAGCTTCAAGGGGACAGAAACCTTTTAAAACACCATAAAAAAAAGAGCATACATTCAACCCCACTGTTTGGAATTGCTGTTTAATCACATGAATGTCTGTTCAATTTTAGGGCTTTACATAATAAAATACTTAGCTTAATGCAATTCATGAAAATATTTTTCTGAAGTTTACTTGAGATAACTGAAGCAAAAGTAAGAACTGAACCATTAATAAATAATGCACAACAAACTACAACCAACCGTGAATTAAACATATTTGTTTTACATAGATTACTGCTAATTATTTACAGTCATATTCAAGTGATGCTTTTTCTTCCTATCCCTACCCCAGCCCTTGAGAAGAAAATATAAAAACTGGAATAGTCAAAACATGTTTTTCTTTAGTTCCTCTCTCCATAAGAAAATGTTGCAAAAAAGGGAAGCACCTGAAAATTCTGAGAAAGAAGTAGTTCAGAGATTGGGTCCACACAGCTTATTTGCTAAAAGAGCTAAATAAGCATGTAAATTGAACAACATGGACACTCAATTTCTGCAGTTAAAAAAATAAGTATCAAGTGTGGATTACTTATTCCAGGATTGACACAAGGTCTCAGGTATGAACTCTTCTTCAAATTGCATTTCACCACATCGTGCCTGCTGTCGGTCACACTGCTTCAGCTGTACATGGTGAAAGAGACAAACGTGGCTGCATAAGAGAAGCTCTTTGCTGTGGTAACGTCAAGGACAACTTTTCTGCTCAGAACTGAAAATAACTGAATTGTGAATGACTGATGGATGAAGAGCCTCACTTTTAACATTAACTCACCATTTTCTAATTCCACAACATTATCTGGTTTTTGATCTTAAGACCCTATTTTGCTACCAGCCTCCATTCATCAGTAGTGAAAATAAACAAATCTACAAATCAGAGACCTAAGAAGTCTTGATTCACCATCCTCAGAACTATTTTTCCCAACATAGATTTCGGCTGTATATTTCTAACAGGGTTTTTAGTAGCATAGCAGTACTCTACCAAAAAAGAAACATTATGAGAACTAACACAGAGCCTCAAGGCAAAGGAGAGATTCAGCTCCCCAGAAAAATCTCATTGCCCAGAACCCTGAGAGACCATCACACAGTGGTTAGCATACTTTGAATTTAAAAAAACAGAGTTAAAATGTTGCTCAGATCACACTCAAGACTGGGAAAGAGACCGCACGAAAATCCCTGTTTGTGTTCAAATTTTTAGCATATTTTTGGATTAATTTCCCTTGTTGCCTGATCCAGCAGCTCCAGTGACAAATTCCAGATCATTTGGCAAAATCCTGTCTTGCATCTGAGAGATACCTGAAGTTAACCAAACTAAGTTCTTTTCTCAGGTAACATGTAAGTTATATATACATAATGCATTATTTTAAGCTGAGATTTTTATGGAACACAGAAAAAACAGCAAGGCTAGTTACCATGCCCAAAGTTGCCCAGGTCGTTAAGACCATGAAGATAAGTACTATCTTTGAAATCACAGTTTAGGCTACTGCTTGCACAGTAACCTAAAGCAACAAATTATTAGAGAAGTTTACCATTCATTCCCGAGAGCTTGATTGTAACAGTGAATGTATGTCTTATTCACACTCTAGGAAGTCAAGCAGTCCCTGCAAGGTACTATTTTTAAAGGAATTTTAAAAACAATTACTGTTGAGAGAATAGTCACATACAGCTGCAGGGGCACAGCACAGGCACATTCAAAAGGTTTTGAAGTGGCCAAACTTTACGTACACAGAAAGGCTAAACATATCTTGCTTCTGGGTCACAGGCGATCAAGACCTTTGACCTTCAAGCTATGGATCTCTTATGCAGGCAAATTACTTACACTGCAATACTTCATAAACAACAGAAGCCCTAAGTGTCCCACCAGGCATTACAAATACGGTGGGGTTACTCTTGTGATAGATTTGATTTGGATGGAAATGAGCCTCCCTGGGAAGTCTACTTAAGCCTTTTAAATAATGCTGGAGCAATGGCATGATGGTTTAGTTTTAGAATAGTAGATAAGGATGCTGCTTTGTTGTTTTAGGAACTTAGCTGGTATGAGTCACGATAAACATTCAATTGGATTTTTTATTAGAAATATTACACAGTAAATGAAAAGGAAAAAATATCAGCTCTCCATCTCTAATTAGGTAGAGTGATTCTTGGTTTAGCTGAATTCAGCATTTCACTGCTTTCCCCTTATACGGTCATAAATAAACTTAAAATCTGATGTGGAAACAGAAGAAAAACGCAAACTAGAATAGCTGCTTGTTTAGGTATGTCCAAATCACATTAACACTGAGTTCTGAAGTACCTTAGTTTTATGGATTCAGTAGCCAAAAATAAGATAGCTTACATTTAAAGGGGCAAGTAGTAGCCCATGCTTTCAGCAGAAGAAAGGAGTAGTCACTCTAATTATTTGACTTTTCTGCAGCTAATAACATGCATATATAACCCTGTTGTATTTCAATAGATAACAGTGAGAAATGGGTTGGTTCCTGTTGGAATCATTCCCTCTTCCCCTTTAAGTTGCATTATCCCTCATTTATTTCTCCTTCAATTCAGTGTCCTTAGGAACCACCCTAAATCATCAGTAATTATTAGGTATGTCAAGATCCAGTACTCTATAATATTCAGAGGGTTAATCAGAAAGAAGTCACAGAGCAACTGCCTATGATTCAGTAGCATTGCACCCAGCATAGAGAAAAAAAAAAATTTTTCTTCCTTTCTGTCTGCTATTTTAATGCTTATCATGTATTTTAGGCTGTTATAACACCAAGAATAAACAAATGTTGAATTATGCTCCAGCCATATTAAGCACATCAACATATGTAGAGTCACGGTCATTTACCCCAGATGTAAAAGTCACAAGATTCGCCTTTCCCTTCAGGAGAGTAATAAGTCACCAAATTCAGCCTACACTTCAAACTGTTTTTTTAGAGCTGAAAGAGCATTTGAAACAGTGAGTAAAGGGTTATTGGACTTAAAACAGGCATAAAAATTAAAAAAAAAAAAAAAAAAAGAAAAAAGAAGAAAAAGGCTAGTGAATGGGGAACTCATTTGAGATGGGAGACTGACATCACACCCTTGTTTTCAAGGTTTAGGCAGCAGTAACTGCTTCCTCCTTGGGTAGGTAGTACGAAGTTAGACACTTAGTATTTGACTCAATTTTACTCCAACATTTAGAACTGATATTTTGAAAAGATTATCCTAAATATGCTTTTTTTCAGCATATCAGAGTTGTTTAATGAGATAACAGCACTTTAAGATTTAGAAACAAGGTTTTTCTTTATTGTATTTAATATCAGATTCATCACTCCTTACTGCAAATACAAATACATTTGGACCAACTGCTTCGGTATCTTTTTTCTGGTTGGTGTTTTTGGCCAAAATTTTGGCTGTACATAGACATGTTAGACTGTTAGGTTGTATAGGATCTAATAATAATAGCACTAAGCCTGACAAAATAAGACATATTTTGCTTTTTTGTGATCAGGATAGTTACTTATCAGAAACCTGGCTACAGAGGAAAAAAAAACCCAACCAATATAAATTCACACATCAAAATAGCAGATCCATTTAACAACCATGGCAGTGTTTGTTAATTAGATACTGACCTGACAGATCTGCAGATGGGGGTAGGGAGGGAAATCAAACCACTACTTTCTGTGTATCCTTTCCCTATGTCTAAATATCAGTTGCTTGCCACGAAGGAGAATAAAGTCAAATTACAGATTACAAACTATTATATTTTGCACATTTAAAGTTGTCTTTTCATTGTATGCTTTGTATTAATTTATCCAAACCCACTGAGCAGGGAACAATACAGTAGTTTTGGATACAGTAGTTCCTTGATTTTTAATAAGAAAACATGGTAACAACCCCCCAAAAATTATCAATGCTACAATCTCAAAGAGAAACACCTTTCTAATGACTGTATTTCCACTCTGAGAAGAAAAAGAGGACACTTTTCGCAGGAAGATCTCATTTCATCTAATTTTTTTCTCTTCACTTACTCCATTAGTTTCCCTCCAATTACTGATTGCCAACTGAAGTATAGTTTCTTTCATTTGCCCACCTAACTTCCGTCACTTAAAAAAAACCAAACAAAACAAAACACCAAAAAACCCACACCACACACAAACTAACTGGGTCACTCAAATTGCATTAGAAAACACTTGCTACACCTAGTCAAAATCACTTTAAAGGAAAGTGTATCAAGGTAATATGATTGCCTGTATTTTGACCCGGTCACTCAATCCCAAAGGATTAACATGACTTTTTGCAGTTCCAGAAACTACCCTGGATCTCATTCTATCTACCTTCTAATTCCAGAAATACACTCAGCAATTAGAAAGCTATCAGAGGAAAAAATTGCTTTGAAAGTCTCCAGATAGCACCTATTTAAAATTGTTTTCCACTTGTAAAATCATATCTCTGTAAGAACAACCACCATTAGCAAACTATGTAGTGTTGGATATCTGAAAATAGGAAGACTCATTCACTGAGGTTGAAGTGGTTTCAGTAATAGCTGTCTAGCTAGAACATTATTATGCAGAGCAAAGTAATAAGCGTGTTTGATTTCAGGGGCTTAGAAAGAGAAAACATAGGCCAAACTGTAAAATGGTGCATTTGCCTTAGCATTAGAGCTACAGAGATTTTGCTTGCAAATTGCCAGTATGTAATTAATGATATGTTCATGCCTGTTGATCAAGTTTCACGTTACAGAAACATTTATCTTCCAGAAATGCTTAATTATATTGCTTTTTCATATAAGCATTTTTTTCACAGTCTTAGCATTACTTTTTCACTCATTTTTCTATTTCATGCAATTCCCCTACTCCCCACTGAAAGATTCTAAGTAAAAAAAAAAAGCACTTAGAGAAGGAAACAAACATTCTTCAATCACAAGACTTACCCCAACTGAAATAAAAACTTTACCAATTAGTATAGCAAAATCAGGTCCTAAATGCACGTATGTGTAATGGAGTGCTTCCTCAAAAATGCAATGACTAATTCTTTTTAAGCTTTTCTAAACTTCTTTCTTAGTGCAGGAGAAATTTTGTCATCAGAAGAAATATTATAGACATTAGTTGATCACATTAAATAATATTACCTTCGTAATTGAAACTTGACTGATTTAGAACAGTCTAAAACAGATTAAGTACCATTTGATACTCATTCGGTGATTTGATCTATTTTTTAGATCTTCTATTTTTTCCAAACTTCTATTTTTTCCAAAGTTGAATCCATATTTTCTAGCAACATTGTAACTGAGAAATGATGAAGACATAAGCCATTTCTCACACAATAATTCATCCTACAGAAGGCATTTTCTGTTACAGATAGCATTCATCTAACTCTTTTTCTAGAGTACTAAAACATTAAACCACTAAAATAAATTAAAAAACCCTGTAAAAATGGAGAGTAACAATACTGAAGCACATTTAGAGTGAAACAACTATTAAAACTCACAAGCACTTCTTTACCTCACTCTTACCTACCCCTTCAGCTTTTACCTTATGTAGCTGGAACTTTAACATAAAAACGAAGCAAATTTTAGCTAAGCACATTGACAAAAGGCCCTGCTAAACTAGGCTGTTTTCTAGAAAGTACAAATAGACTTACCTGACTATTATGTTAAAGGTAAAGTGACAACAGCTTTTATACAGACACATAAGTAATCCTTTAATCTAGTCCTAGACAGGTATTATTCAATCCTTACAGAGATACAGCCTGTAAGAAACAAAAAGAGCCCACAACATACCTATCCAAGCTTCTGTAGAAAAGAAGTTGTATTAGTCAGCCTACTAACCAGTGGGATGTGAAGGTCAACTGGGAAACTGAGAAAACCAGTGGCTGAAGAAGTGTGCTGGTCACAGCACAGCTGGCCAGCAGCACTTCGTCAGCACACAGCAGTTAGGAGTAAGTGCCAACACCTGAATTTTTGTCTCCCTGCTGCTCAGGGTAAACCATGATTGAGTGGAACAGGAGACCAGATTAAGGACAGCTGGTTCTTAGAGTCCTACTGGAAAGGAATAAAGTTCATGACTCTGCATTGAAATAAGAGGTTGGCTAATACTGATTATAAAGCCTACTACTTTCTTTTTATTAATCAAAAGGAGCGTGATGACTTTTTGTATTGTTTGAGGATGCTGGGGAGTTTCCTAACAGAATTGTCTGTGCAAAAATAGTGAGGGAGAAGAGGATTGAGGTATTACTCTTTATTGCTTTCATTTGTTTGATAAGTTTTTTTTACTAATTTTGTCATAATACTGATATTGACTAGCTTTTTTTTTTTTTTAATTTCAAGCATATGAACTCACTAGACAACTGTAGAAAGAAAATTAGGAAGAATATTTACATGTGTATGAGGGTAGCTATTTTTACTAGAGTCATCTCACAAACAGGTATGGGACTCAGAGATGAGCCCTCTTCATTTACTGAGACCATGAAGAATCCAGACTCCACTGACATTAAATACCTTATATGGATGTTTATGTGGTTTCCTTGTGTCCCTTAGTTTTCAAATTGTAGAAGTGGCTTTGTAAAGCAGACACCAAAAACTAATTATGTTATTTACAGCCTCCAGCTCCCCTGAAGTTAGCTTTTTCTCTTTGCTGATAACAGCAATTTCTTAATTGCCAATGTGATTTTTAATAGCAGTTTCCAGCATTGCACTTAGCTGAAAAAATCAATTTGCATAATGTGTTAAAAGTGCTTCTCATGCTGTGTCAGAACCTCTCTTAAATGCACTTCATTTCATGATGATGGGAACTGTATCCCCCAGTGAGCCACTGGCATTATTGAACCAGGTTTTGCTCCTAAAGACACTTAAGGATATACACAACTTTATCAGTTTTCTCATTTTATTTGCTTTAGGAGGTATGTTCTTGAGCTTAGAATTGCACTCATACCTAGGAACTTTGCTGGACTGGAGCCTGGCTGTTGCCAAATACGGTTGTCCAACAATGACACTTTAATATTTCCAGCTCAAAGCTGTATGTTTTCACATTCTTTGCCATCAGCTTTTCAAGGTTAAATAAAAACATACATTGCAGTGCTTCTTTACTGCATTATCGTTCATTGTCAGAGACCTCTTGTATTAGCAAAACAAACAAACAAAAAACAAGGATGCTTTTTCTAAGTGATTAGTACATTTTAAATACAGAAGAAATAACTTAGTCATCTAGTTGGATTGTTGAAGAGAGGGCTACAGAACTAAATTTTGTCAGTCTTGCAATAAAGCCCAGTAGCTCCTATTTAAAGAAAGACTATCTTTCTGAAGGTATTAAGATTTAATTTGAAAATATCAAAACATAAATGCACATCCACCTTTTTTCTTTCTTCCAGTTATTAACCACTGTTGATGTGAAACATTCAAAATAAAACTAACAAGATGTATCTGGCTAACTTTCAGTCACTGTTTTTATATCTTCCTCTATTAAGAAGGCTTTTAAATTAAAGTATTTTTTCTCCTTAAAAACATTTTTGAGTTGAAATCTGTTCACCTTTTGACATGTTTGATAACCCTTAAGTGCAACGTTTGCCATGTTTGTTGTCTTCCTTTGATGGTATAGAAGACCAAAAAAAAACGTTCCATGCTTGAAACAAAAACAACTAAAGCACAATCCTAACCATCATCTCTGGCTAAGTGTTTACAGAAAAAATAGTAGCAAAAAGCCTTTTGAAATTAGTCCTGTAAGCTTGTACAGCTTTCAGGAAAGATTGTTTAATTCATTTTGAAATGTACTTCAGAGATTTTCCTAGTCAAAGTGAGAAGGAGAATGGAGAAAATTCTATTTACCAGTGGTCACTGACACATTATTTTTAATTAGTTCCTTTTAGAGACACTTGTATCTATACAATGTATGTATATAGACATAAGTGCCATATAAAAAGGCTGTAAATCTCCTGCATTCAACAGGCTTATAGCAAGTGTAGATTTACTGATTTAAATAGATAATTACAGGCATCAGCAACCTACCCCGAGAAAATAAGAATGCCACCTACAACTGATGTATGCTCTACCTTCAACCTTTCATGTACAACTCATGGATGGCAATGTTTTTTAATTATAAAGCCATATGCCCCAAAGTGTCATTGAGTCAAGAAAAGAGAGGTGGATGCATGCAACATCCAAGCAACTAGAGCCATTGATTTACAGATGTCTGCAGCCTGAGGAAGCTGATCAAGATTTATACTGAGCAACAATTCTAGATGTCCTATAGTTTTTCAGAATTTTGATTATTATCTGCTTAGTGTTATAAAGGGGGTAGGAAATTACATTGTCCGATGACCTTAAATGTGGTAATTTGGAAAGTAAGACTAAAGTTTTCAGAGAGGAATATGCTTTAGTCTTACAACTTTTTAAATGGCCCAGGAGCTCTACTATAAGACTTCAAGCAGAGTTAAAGGTTAAAGTTTCACATTAATGTTTGTGAAACGTCACCAAAAAAAACCACAACAAACAAAATCAAAACCAAACCAAACCAAACAAACAAACAAGACTTTGAGCTTCACATAGTAAATTCTCAGGCTAACTCTGTATGAATTCAGAGATATGAAACTGAGTCCTGAAAGGAGCACAGCCATTTTGCTTGGTCTAGTCCTTATGTCCCCATGTCATGTTATTTAGCTTCTCAAGAATTTCTGCATGGCTTTTCCTCTTGCAAAGTTAACAGGAGACTTAAGATATAGAAAAATTAAAATCTTGGTTAGTACCAGCTATGTCTTGTTTTACACTAGTCTTCTGCAAATCAGCTACATATATTTTTATGTGACACAGCAGCAGGATTTTAACGGAATACATATTTCTGGGTTTCTTACTTTGGTTTTCCTACCTGTTCTTTTTTAATTGAAACTACTGTCCTTTTTAAGCACTGCTTTCTCTGATGGTCATTTTCTAGATTTTATTAGGGAAGAAAAATATTCAATGTACCACCTTCCTTCTTCCATGGGAGGGCCTTCAGCCTTGGTTGCATGCATATGCTTTTGGGACATTTCACATGTGAGTCCCTGAGCAATTTGTACACAAGATTTTGTGCAATCAACAAGAAAACTGTAATCTCATTGTACAGATGACAAAAAACAACTGACCTAAACCCATCAGTAGCATCTAAATATTTTGAGGCATCTTTCTTGGGGTAGTGACCTTGTACTGTTATGTGCCTGTTAGTAATGAATAGGCCATGTTGGTATTTTTCTCTTAACATTTTACATATCCAAGATATAAACATTGATAATTTTTCTTATCTGTTTCCTTATCTGTGCAAAGTAATTGCAGCTTAGTTTCTAATAAGAAACACTTCTTTTTTGCCTTTGTCTGTTAGAGAGAGTTAGGAGGTGATAGAGAAGACATGTTGAATCATATTTCTATGGATGTATGTCCAAATTATATTTAAGTAAAAAGCACTCAAAATTGTCCTTGCTGTACCATCCTGTATTCTCATTTCTCTGTGGAAGTTCACTGTTCAAATAATTTTTGATATCTATTCCTTGTTTGTTGGAGTAGGCACATCAGCAATAGCATAGACCTTACAGTGATTTACCTTCTGTACTGGCACACCTAGGAAAAGAGATATCTCAATTGTACAGGATTGATATTCATTTCCTCCTGTTTTCTCAGCATTGGGCCCAGGTATCATAGCTTTTTCGAAAGCTATACAGAGTCTCACTTGTTAAACATTACTGCCTTCCACAAAATCAAATATCCATGGTATTTTTATCCCTGTGAAGCATCTTACATGTGGAATGCAACCCAAATGACAGTGTGAGGAAAGAGTGCATCCAGAGGGGCATTGAATGTGCCTAACCACATACTCTATTTTTCTCATAGCACCTGCCCAAATTCTGTTGATGGCACATCAAGAGATGGAAAACATTTGACAGTGTAACTTCCCAGTGTCTCGGTTCTTAATTCTTAAGTAGCGGAAAAAGTTCTCTTTCTCTTCATAAGTGCTTCTGGACCCATACAAGATAAATGTTTCTCATGCTGCTTAAAAGTGACCAGCAAGTATATCTGTTCTTTAGACCCTTCGACTTAATCCATAATTCAAAAGGCAATGAAATCATTCAGCCTCTGCCATAGGTCAAAACCAGCTTTCCTGTAGCCACAGATTCCTTCAGCTCTCTTCAGAACCTCATTATAAATGTTTTCTGCCTTCTGTATGAGCAAGAAGTGCAACTCCTAACAAAGCCATGAAATGGACATGGTTTTAATGTAAAACTGGGTATGTCTGATCACTCTCTCTGCTCCCCCAACATAATAGAATTACTACTTTATCCAGATATTTGATAATAACTTATTCCAGAGAAAAACACATATTCTTCCCTATTTTCATTTTTGTTGTTGTAATAGTTGTTTGAAAATGTGATAACTCACATATTTTTATGTGGAATAATGCACAACACAGCTTTCTGTATATAACTCTTGCTGCAGCAGGAGTCTGTCAGATCTCTTGGAAACATGACTTGCAAGGACAGACTGCAAAAACCTGTGATTGTTCAGTCTGAAGAGCAGAAAAGCAATGGCAGCCATGGAAACCGTATTCAGATATGTAAAAGAGGAAGGGAATAATATATTTTTTCATACGTGCAGAAAACAGCAAAGGAACTAGAGAATTGCATTTGTCATTAGAAGATTCCAGTGGTAGGTCATAATTAAGCACTGAAATGGGTTGGAATATGGAGACATACGATGTATCGGCCACTGGGGCTATTTAAGACTAGACAAGTATCTGTCAGGAATTACATAGGTTTATGGACAGGGGTTGAGGCTGATGAGCTCAACAAGTCCCTTGATTCTATGCTTGCTACCTTCGTCTAACAGTTTTCAGTAAGTTGGATAAACACCTTAAATTCTTCAGCTTAGTCAGATACCACCAAAAAAAAAAAAAAAAGACAATATCTGAATATTCTCCATATTTCCAAAAAGTTTCAGCTTTTTACTGTTTCATGTTTCCATTCAGAGATTTTTCTTTAAGTTTGGTTTCCTCCTGTACCATAACTTGTTCACATTATATTTGGTCTGAAGTAACTAATCTTTCAGGGAAAGCAGAAAGATGGGCAGAAAGACAATTGTGTAAGATTCAGTGAGAACTTCTACTCCGTGAATGCCAGCTACCAAACCCAAACTATTGAAGTAGTATATTCATAGCATTGTATTGTTCTGTGTACTCTAAGTAAGACACCTGTACTCTCTGCTCTTCATTCAGTGAAATAAACTTCTTAAAGGAAACCAGTGTTGTTTCAATATGCCAACCACAATAAATGGATTTTCTTGTTAGCAACATGTTAGAGTATGTATAATTTTCTTGGTGGAATAAGCATGCAAAACAAGACCTGACCGATCTGTTGCTCAGTTGAGATACAGTAACTCCCTGACATTCAAATTAAAAACAGTAAAGTCAAACAGCATATAATCAGTCACAGCCCAGGAGAAGGATGAAGGGCATGCATAAACCTTTGTATTGGAAACTACCAACACAGAACATGACTGTCTGCCAGCAACATGACAGAAGGAGTCACAGTATACATATGAATGACAGAATTTTTCTTTCCTATTCTTCACCTGAAATTCAATTTTCTCATGCTATGAAGCTGTAAAATACTTCAATATTCAAGTTGATAACAAGAAGGTAGAAATCCTTATGTCTCAGTCATATCTGAGAAAGATGGGGAAATATTAAATACATAGGTAATGTAAAACATTGTTGTGCAAGGTATATGAATTTAATCAGGTTAAAAGAATCCCCTTCTAACTGTAGCTTTTGATCAATGAAAAATACGCTTGGTAATGCTGATGAAAAGATTTTTTCATTATGTATTACCACTTCTTATTAAGAGTGCTTGCTGCTGTTAAAATAAGAGTGAAAAATTACCCCTGAATCCCTTATGCTTACTTTAGTATGCCTTGGGCACTTTTTGAACTTTCATAATCCATTCCAAAGTTTTGTAATACTATACACACCATTAATGAATCACATTTATAACAATATTATTTAGAACTATGAACTCAGTGGCAAAATAGATTTTATAATTCTGCCAAGAATGCTGGCAACGTTAATCATAATTCCTCCTTCTATTTTCCCCATGGAAAGAGGCAAAAAAACACGCTGAAGACTCACAAGAACCATCTGGGCAAGTTCCCATATTTTTCTCTTCTCACAAGGAAATTTTCTCTTATTGTGAAGATGGATGTTGACTAGAAGCCCTGTAGAGCCTTACGTATCATAAAATCAATTTTAACAATGAGTTTATATTTTCAAAGAGTACATTTTTTTTTTATTACAATGAGTCAGTTTTTGCCTAGAATATTTAATTCAGGTGTTGAGGTGGGCATTATTCTTTGTTGTAAATAATTGTTAATTTGCCTTCGAAATACAATTCCATTTATCTTAAACCATTGTTTAATTTTTAATTGGAGTAGCTAAATACTTTACACTTCAAAGAAATATTCTAGCATGGGATGATATTCCTTGGCATATCTGGTATCTGAGGGACAAGAGAATTTGTCAGGGCCTTAAGAGTCTGGAGGAATGCTCTCTTCCTAGACAGTGCTTTACCTGTCAAAAGTAAAAAGCCATAAACTGATTTGGGAATTTTTCTCAACCTATTCTGTTGAAATTCTTCCAGTTTGAGAAAATAAATAATCGAGTTGTAATAACATGTCTCACACTAGTGTCTTCAGAATAGGTTTTAGACCCGTAAATGAATGATTTAGCTCAGGAAATTCCTGTACCCGTTTTGCCTCCAGCATCTCATACTCTCCCTTACTCTTCACTCCCTCAAGTTATGTTGATGCACCTGTTTGGAGAGTCATGGTGTAAACTGGATCCCTGTAAAAGTTCTCAATAACAACAACAAAAGACTATGAAAAAGGAGGTTAACTAGTGTATGCATATTTTGAGTTACACTGCACTAACTTTGAAAAAAAGAAAAAACATTTTAAGCAGGCAAATACATTTTCCTATAATGAACAGATACTTAAAAAAGAGCAGCCTAGGAGCTGGAATGGTAACAGTACATTTTTCCTCTCCAGGCTTCTCATAGGGCATGTAAGAAGAACCATTCAGTATCTGAGTCAGAAAGTATTTGGAGTCAAATAGTACATAAATGTCTGTGTAAACTATGGATTATTTTTTCAGGCAGAAAACAAGTAGAGGCATGATTCAATATTTGCTGTTGGATTATTTATAAAGCTAGAAAAATCCACGTCAGAGAAAACAATAGGAGCCACACATGCTGATTTATCATCTTCTTCAGTCTTGTGCTCTGGCTAGCTTTATAGTGATGAAGATCCTCAGAATGGCGCATTGCAACGTAGGAGAGAAAGCACAGAGCGATGACTTTTCTTCTTTGTCTCGCAGTTCTCAGTAGTGTTGCAGATTTATTTTAGGTCTGCTGTGGTACAGTGATGTTTTTTCACGATGGCTTGACTAACTGCGGAGCTCGACTCCTTTTGGGACTGCATGGCTCAGAAGGTCATGGGTGTTTTGTGCTTGGCTAAATCTTAAATTGTTAATGTCAGTGAGGATGAAGGGAATAACTGCAGCTGGTATGCCTTCCTTGTACATGTTTTCAGACAGGATCCCTCTATACATTCCATAAATGCTTTCAAAATCGGTTCCCATTAAACAAACCAGCATGTGCTTAGGGATTTCAGTAGCTGGCTAAAAGTAATTTTCTTCCAATCAAGTCAGTTTTAAAAGGGTATGTGTTTCCTCTATTATAAACATGCTGTTATGCTTTGAAAGACAAAGCCCTCGTTTTCCTCTCCCCACTGCTCCCTCCCCTCCTTGAGTATACCCCCTGCTCTGGAATGCAAGACTTTTTATTCATGTCTTCTTTCAGTCCAAAGTTTTCAGAGTCATGCCATATTGGTGGGAACAGTGAAATCAGGCAGCGTGTCATAACTTTCACTTAACAACCACAGCTCAAAGGAGACAAAGATACTGACTCCAGAACTGTGTTTCCTGGAACCAGGGAGTGTTCAAAAATAAAGACTTTCTCCCTTCTTGCTACATTAAGTTCATATTGTAAAAAATAGAAAAAAAGTGTGAGATAATGAGTAGAATAATTTATAGCATAATTAGTAGAATAAAAATATTTGTTACTTCATACTGTCTAAGCAGTTAAATTTTATTTTGGTGCAAATGAAATTATTGCAATGTAATAAATTTTGTATTTTCTTCAACAAAAATTTACATGGACATGCTCCAGAATTGCCTAAGTAAAAAAAAAATGTAAAGAGAATTTAGGTGTGAACTAGGGTGCCTTTGAGTTACAGCAGCCACAAGATTTGAAGAAACATCCAGGAAGATTTTTTTTTTTTTTCATGACCTGATTTTATTCTTCACAGGCTTCTGATTTGGATGAGAACCATGACACTCCCTGAACACACACCTAATTTGAACTATAGTGTATGCCATAATATGTCCCAGCAGGAAGATATAAACGTTGCCATAGAGTAAGAGAGGGAGTGTTGATCAGAGGAGATGAAGTAACACTGTTTATTTATGTTCCAGATCACAGTAACTTAAATACTCTTCACATTTAGTAGCACTAATGATACCTCTTACTAATATTAGTGTGGTGCACTGCCAACAGCTGGAGGCCAATGAATTATTGGAGAGGTCGAGGAAAAACTACAGAGTATAGTGCATTTAGGACTGAAGCTTTAATGCCCGTTAACTGGCTGTTAAGCCACATCAGAAGAATGAAGATTTTTCATGTATGTGTGCATTGCTTGAGGTTAAATTTCAGTTTAAAAAGGAACCTCTTTTTATTTCAGGTAGAATGAACATATTATATTTTCGATTGGAAAACACATAGCTCATTTAATTGGATATAAAGTATGGGAAAGATTTTCATACCTGTTCCAGGTTGATTACCTTATAGTACATTTTTTGCAAGACAAAATTTTATATTTTTATTTATGGCTCGGAGGCTGATAGTTTTGAATTTAACAGATTATTAATATTTTTATTTTGTTTAGAACTGAAACTTACCCAAGGAAGAATCGGTGACAAAATCTCAGCAAGAAAACATATATTGACATCTACAACTAAAAGTCCTACAGGCATATTTTAGAAAAACATTTCCTATTCTTTTCCATATATTCCCTGCAGAATCCCTCCCTGAAGTGTTGAAATAGGTGTAGTTATGAAATAATACCACTTACCTGCTCTTTCTACCACGCACTTTCAATTGGTGCAGGATTCTTTACATCCTGTTCTAAACCACTTTGCTGCTATTAAGTTTAAGAGCCATTGGGGCCCTCTGGGGATAAAAGTAGCTATTCAAGTGCAAGGTCATTAGGAAAACCTGGAATTTCCAAGTCAGTTATTATGCCTCATGTTAGCAAACGTATCTTTAAAAACCTGTTTCAGGAGCCATGACATCTTATGTGCAGCAGCCCAAATCCACCATTGGCTATGTTACCACTGAGTTAACAGTACAAGGTACAATGGAATCTAGATTCTAGACATAAAAGAAATATGATAAGAGTACAAGGAACATAGAATTTTTAAATTTACATTCATAAATTACAGGTTTGCCAATTCACGATGGGCAGGGAGTATTTGTTTTGGTTTTAGTTCTGATAACCAACATTGGATCCAACTGGCAGAATGTTCCTTCTGATACTTTCCATGAAATCTGGTCTAGCCTTTGCATGGCTGTGAGATGCTGATTATAACGATTTACTCGACAACAAAAAAGCAGACATAATATCTGTCTTGAAGATCTTATTATAGATAGCTCAAAATACTCATCAATAAAGCAGTTCTCCTTTACCAAAGAAACGTTTTGCTGAAAGTGACCACCTGCAAAACCTGCAGTTTAAAGCAATAGAATAACAATAAACTTATGTGAAGGGTAATCCTATTAATATTAAGGGTTGAATCTATACGGAAGGCAACCCTATTACTGTTAACTGTTTGTATTTATAGGACTTGGATGAGAAGAAAATTTGAGAGTTCATATGAAACTGTACGGATAAGTAAGTAATTCCAAATATAGGAACAGCCTTTGTTGGGGCCCTAAGCAAAAAGTGGAGCATGCAAAAAAAGAATGGAAGAAGAAAATTGTTTGACGGAATGAGGGTAACAAGAAAGCACTACCGTGAACAATAACAGTTACATATGGTTGAAACTTGAACAGACACTTAGATATAACGACTAAGTGCTCAAATAAGAAAAGTCAATGCTGAAAGTTAATCAAGGTGTGAATGCTACACGTCATCATTAATTCAAGCTGTTGCTGCCTCAGTGAGCTGGAGATGAAAAAGGTAGAAATAGGATAGACTAAGTGACTAGTGACTAAGGGTCACAGTCAATACACGTATAAAATACAACATGGTTTTAGCACCTATTCCTACATTATTATTTTAGAATGCTCCTTACAGCTGTCCCCATTAAAGGATCTACAGCTAACTTGTTCTTTGACAGTCCACGCTGCATCCCTGTTTACCATCAGATCACCTGTGGTGTAACTCCTTGAGGCGGACCTCAAGGATGTTGGCTATCACAGTATCACACAGTATCACAGTATGCTAGGGATTGGAAGGGACTTCAAAATATCATCTAGTCCAATCCCCCTGCCAGAGCAGGAACACCTAGATGAGGTTACACAGGAAGGCGTCCAGGCGGGTTTTGAATGTCTCCAGTGAAGAAGACTCCACAACGTCCCTGGGCAGCCTGTTCCAGTGTTCTGTCACCCTCACTGTGAAGAAGTTTCTTCTCAAATTTAAGTGGAACCTCTTGTGTTCCAGCTTGATTCCATTACCCCTTGTCCTATCATTGGTTGCCACTGAGAAGAGCCTGGCTCCATCCTCATGACACTCACCCTTTATATATTTATAAACACTAATAAGATCACCCCTTAGTC
>VWYH01002728.1:718658-809627 GCA_013399365.1 Pampusana beccarii
GTCTATAGTTACCCGGGTCCTCCTTCTTGCCCTCTTTGAAGACTGGAGTGACATTTGCTTTCCTCCAGTTCTCAGGCACCTCTCCCGTTTCCCAAGACTTGGCAAAGATGATGGAGAGTGGTCCAGCAATGACTTCCGCCAGCTCCCTCAGCACCTGCGGGTGCATCCCATCTGGACCCATGGATTTATGGATGTCCAAGTTGCTTAATTGGTCTCTAACCCAGTCCTCATTGACTAAGGCAAACTCCTCCATTGACTTGATTTCATCTGGGGTCTCAGCGGAACAAGGCTCCTCAGGACAGCCCCCAGCTATGCAGTGCTACTAGCAGTCACTGGCGGTTTTTATCCACCATGTTGATATTTAACTCCAGCATTGTCCTGTCGCAGAGGACTTGCCTGCCTTGGCTTGTCAGTATTTGCACTGACATTGTGCCTAGAGATGCACTAATGAGGTATTACTAAGACCTTAAATTAGACACTGATGAAGAACACATCTCTACTATGAAGGCACACTTATTTCCCTTCTTCATTAAGATGTTTTTATATTGTACTGGCATGATGTGCAGTATGTGTTTAGAATCTAAATATTCCACAAATCAAGTGGAAGAAAACTAAACAAATGCAATTATGACAAAGCTAACTTCCCTCTGACTTCCTTTTGGCTATCATGAATACAGTTGTATCTTTAAGACTCCAGTCAGCTGTGTCCAGCTGTTTTGTCAGATTAGATCATGAGCAAATCCATTACATCAATTAAAAATGTCTCTCTTTTCTTTCATTTTTTAAAAGAGCTTTGTACATGAAAATAGGGAAAAACATGAATAAGTGTTAGAGAACTTTTTTTTCATCTGGTACAAAATGTAAACATAAAAGCGTGCTATGCTGCTTATAACAAATATAAAGCTGTTTAAAAAACAAAAAAACCCCAAACAAATAAAGCAACAAAAAACCCCACCAAAACAAAAAACCACAACACATTTGGCATGTTCTTAGACTCCTGCAAAAAGAACAGGTTTCCTTTTTCTGATTTCTCCTCTGCATTCACACAGACTTAACAGGCATCTCCCTGAAAGTATTTTTGGCTAGATAAAAGAGTTTTACAGCTTTGGGGAAAATAACCTTAGTACTGCTCTTAACTATCCCCTTGATACTTTCATAAAAATGTTAGACCAAACAGAATCTCTCCAGGAAATTCCTAAACTCTAACCTTTCAGGGTCAGAGAATGCAGCAGACAGTTTGTTGTCTTGAATAGTGACCTCAGAGCAGTCCTACTCCAAACAAACTTTTAGATGCTATCTGTGTGTTATCTCAGGGGAATTCAGCGCGAGCCCTTAAAGATCAACAGTAGCACTTTTTGTACCACTTTCTTCACTTTCTACAAAGAATGAGGAAATGACTCTTGAATCCATTAAAAGTCTGTTGTAATTATTGATCCTCTTAGAATAGCTCTAGTTATGCAAAAATTCAATATAGGAAACAATTTTTGAGAAGCTAAAATGTGCAATATTTCAGCCTTTATGATGTGAATAATTCTGAAGCCAGAATAGTTTTTGTGCATATTTAGGATGTTACAGGACTGAAAGAGATTCTCTGGGTAAGCAAGAGCATTTCTGTTGTAATACACAACATGTTGTATATTTTTTTTGTAAACATAGGAAATTCCTTCTTAAAAGTAGTTTTAAAAGAGTCTTTCTTACTTCATATAAGCCATTATATGATAGAATTTACCTCAGTATTCTTAGATGAAATGCAAATTACAAAGCCTTGTAGAAATCACTGACTTTGCTCCTTTACAGAAACAAACTTCTAAGGGAAAATGCCTAGTTTGACTTTTTTTGAGATTTCAAATTCCACCCACCAAAATTTCGATATTATTTATTACTCCATTAATATACAAAGTACATATAAGAAAGTTTTGCCTGTGTATTTATCATTCTAAAAAAAAAAAGAAAAAGGTATATAGAGGAAATTATTCAGTGGGTTTATCAAATACACAAAGCCATCAAAGTAATAACTATTATTTGGATGAAAACGTGTACTCAAACAATCGTAAGTTTCCACAATCATAATGTATTCCTTTTGGTATAATTAAGTTTTCAGTCAACAAAATAGGTTATTTTAGAGAGACTCCTGTGAATTCTTGGGGCTTCTCAGGACAGGACACATTCCAAACTTCGATCAATCTCTTCTAGAAAAATTACTCAATGACATTTCTTGCTATTTTACCCACTAGTTTCTCCCAGAAGGCCAAAACTTAAAGATCTCTGTGCTGCTCCAGCTGTAAAAGCACATCTGTCACTTTAAATTAGATAGACAGCTTCCTATAGTCAAGGGGCAGACTAATGCCATTAACCTTCAGCTTTACAGGAACTTTTTGGTGTTCGGTTTTCAAATGCAATACATCGCAACTGCATGTGAAGATGATAAATGCCGTGAAGAGTCAACAAAGTCAATAGTATTATTTGTGAGGGACTTCAGATGAAAAGTTTTTTTAGATTTTTCATAATAGTTTTAATGCTGATATAAAATTTTAAAAGTAGGCATTTACCAAGTAGGAGATTTTTAAGGAGAAATATGTCTTTGCAGTTTATTGTAATCTTATAAACCATAGACTAGATGGGAGCAGTACTTAGCGGGACAAGAGAAACCTCTCTTGAATCTCTAAAACTTGCAGTGTTTATTTGTAGTGGTAGAAAACATATCTATGTCTTTGCAACATTCTTACCTAGATAGCCAGATAGAAAGAAATGGGAATCAAAATGACCTTTCCCCCCTCCCCATTATAAGCTCTGTGCCTGAAACATCCTGAACATGATAGGAACAGCCTGAATTTTCTGGGTAGCAAGGAAATTTGCAAAGTGGTAACTGCTGCACAGTACTAGATAAGATTATTTTGTTTTCCCGTGCCTTCAATAGTTTAATAAAGCTGCAGATCCTTTGTATCTGTCATTTATAGACCTGGTTATCCTCATTAACAGATCATGTCTTAAACAACCACCACATCAGGCAAGATGCTTATCACTGTCATATAGAGCATAGCTCTCATGACAAAGGTGGGTTGGGTTGGTTTTTTTCCTACAAAAAAGATACATGTGCAAGCTAAGGCTGAGTGCAGATAGAAATCTACAAATTAACTGATTGGAAGAAGCAAAATATTTGCTTTGGAGCAAAGACGGAAGTGTATAACCATGAGCATAGGTAAGTTTACTAAAGCTGGAGTTTATATTTGATGTTATCTTGTAAAAAAGTATAGAGAAATAAAATGGAGAGGTTCAATAAATTGTTGCAGCCACCCTTTCTCCAAAACAATAAGAGCACATGGAAGTTTCAAAATAAATGAATTTATTATATACATTCCTCTATATTGCATTTCAGTTTGCACTTAAGTTGGATGTAATAAATAATGAAAACAGTGAGCTCAATTTTAAAAGGAGCTGATGAAACCTTCTGTGAAGTGCAAAGAACACAATCCCCATTCCCACTGACTCCTACGGTATCTAAGGACATTCAATTATTCGACCGGGGCCTAAATGAAAAAAGTGCAGCAGACAGCTTAATGCAGAATGTCAGAAAAATGGTCTTCAGGAAAAAGCACCCAGATGTGTCAATTAATATAGTAATATAATTTTTGGTTTTATCAACCAGACATGTAGTTCAGGCCTGTGGAATATCCTTCATTACTCAAAGCTGCCATTTCAAATCAGGTCTCTGATGGAAGAATTCAGGTTCAATAAACAGTTGCTGAAGTTTTTTGGTACATACATTTAAGACTGTTCCCATGCTGATAATGAAGTATTATTAATCACATTGTTTACCTGATAGATTAGTCCAGTGTTGCCAACAGCAAAGCTAGGCTCTACTGGAGATTATTAGCTGCCAGCACAAGGTAAGCGAGCATTTGTTTAATATTATTAGTAGTGAAAGGAGAAGAAAAACACAGCAGTGTAAGTACTGCTTTGTGCTAAAGACAGAATGAACCAAAACACATTTTGCACATTTTGCAAGACTTTAAGAAATATATAACAAAAAATACCAAATGTTTCCAAATTAGAAACATTTTATTTTAAGAGTCAACAACAGATGACATTCTTATATTTTTTATTTTAAAGACTGCTGTCTTTGTAGAATGAACTTAAATCCATAACAATTTGATAAAGCATTGTCACTAGAGCCTAAGGAGACAGTTTGGATCCACCAAGAATAATGAATTCTCCCTTCCTTTCAAGATGCAATATGAATCCAGTTTCTGCCTGTAATTTCTACCCATATTCTATGTGGGTACATGTCACTGCAAAAATTAAATCCATGATACCCACTGTTCTCTTGTACAGTGAACTGCTGTAGCCTCTACACTCCCATTATCCATAGTAGAATTTCTTGTCAAAAATGGTCAGTTTAATGGAAATAGGGAAAGAAAACTCTTCCACAGACAACAGAACTAGAGATCAAATTTTAGTACAATGGTTTTCACTATCTTGCTGTCTTTAGCTGAACACCTTTACCACTTGGCTACAGGGCCTGCTTGCTTCTGTGACATTCTCTCTGACCTAGCTAACATTTTTCCCCATAACAGAATAGTTTAAATAGGTGGGATGGAGACTGTATTTATCTTTTCATGACCTGTATGTTGGTCATTAGGACAGAGATTAAAAGGTTGAAAGAACTTAGTTTCAGTTTTCTCAGTCAAAACAGTGTATTGAATCTGGGTCTTCCTTATCTTAGGAAAGTGCTTTAACCAGTAAGGTACTGTATGAAAGCAAAAGTGAGAGGGCATCACTGTCACCTCTTCTAGACGGGTTTTGATAGAAAGGATACAGGCAGCTATGTGAAGAGTAGGATTTGGGCTGTGAAGTCTGAAAGGGAGGAGGCACCTCTCTGCAACACTGAGAAAAACACCTAAATATAGGATAAGGATTTGAATTAAACCACATTCTGTTTTGAAGATTATGTTGGGCTAGCAGGAAGTGGCTCTCTGCTCTGAGTGCTGTTATTATTTCCTATGCACTGCATAGGAACTGGGGGACAATGAAGCGAGTTAGACATAGAGCTGTGCAGCTCTGTAGCATCAAGCTTGTTTGGGGCTTTTTTGTTTGGTTTGGTTTGTCTTAATCTAGCTTTAAATTCCATGCTAAATATTACACAGGAAAACTAGTAGAACCAGAGACCGAATGTGTATCTTCCAAGTCAGTTCCCTGCCATAACCACAAGACCAACGTTCCTAATGAGGACCTACAACAGACATGAGTCACTGTGGTTGTGGTTCTGCAAAGTAACATTTTACCTCCTAATTTAATAATTGTCACATTATACTTATGTTAATTTGTACTTTTGAATAATGTTCTGTATTTGGCTTGTGATTTTTCCCTCATATTGTTTGTTTCAGAGAGACTGCTAGAAGTTATGTTTCAAAAGAAAGCTATTACTTATAAATTGTATATAGTACATCTAGAAATAAACAATGCAGTTTCTCATGCTTTTAATGTTAACATTTAAACTTCATCATTATTATATTTCGAAAATATTACCAATATCACAAAAAGCACATACATGCAAGCAGCCTTTCACAAGAATAATATTTTTAAAATCTTTATAAAATAGGCGTTGAATACTCTTAGCATGTATGAGGTATGGCTAGATTAAATGTCTTCTAAAGGCTCCATCTCGCAAGTTAGGCAAGGAGTTATCAGTAACCCAACATTAATACATATTTTGTTCATTTACTGATGCTGACAACTATGCTCTATAGTTTGTAAGTTTTCTTCCCACTTTAAAGATGGCAGGTTCTCCAAATACAAAACTCTTACAAAATTTTCCTAGGTGCTCATCTATTACTACCACATAAATATCACTAAAAGTCCCCATTGAAATAAGAAAACAGAGCTGATTTTTTGATCAGTTAAATATTTGGACAGCTCAGCTGAACACTAAAAGTCTACGTTTACCATGTCAGTACACAGTGGTATCTGAAATAATAAAAGGGTAAAAGGTATTATCTTAAACCCCTCAGTATGGTAACTGTTGGGAAATGGGCTGTCTTTTTAAGTAAAGACAGCTGACCACTAGGCACTTTTAGCACAATAGAAACATAGCTGGGTTTAGTCCATACTGAAAATATATTCTGAGTTAATTGAGTTCATCTGTAAGCAAACATCTCTAATTCTCTTGCTAACCAAAACAGGAATTTTTATGTGTCTCTTACATATTATCAGTAAACTTTAACGGAATGTCTTTACAGCTACGTAATCTACAAGAAGTGCCAGAGAAGCCTGTCCTTTTGCCCTCTTATTTATACCTGATTGCTTTAGAATCATTACCAACTAACGGTACTAAAAACTGTGGTAGGTCAAACTGATACCAGGGTATTCTGGAACCTCTTTAAAAACAATTTACAGATTACCCTCAAATCCCTCATAATTTCTTCCAGTAAAGGCCACACCGAATCTCAGAAGAAATGAAAAATGGCAAAGGTGTTCAGCAAAATTTAAAAATCCACTCAACCATTTCCTACTCAAATGATGTTTCAGGCTAAAAATACTTCTCTATTTTTCAGGGAGGAAATCCCAAAGAGTCCCTAAAGAGAGAACTAGTTTCTATACAGTTAGAGCCTACCCCCAGTAAAAAAATATTGTTTTCATTTCAGAAATATTTTACACTCCTAATTTGAACAGAGCTCTGATGGACTGTGCAATCTGTAGAAATAAAGTGTATTTTCCATACTCAGAATAATTTTACTACCCTGAGTGAAAGAACAGACATTTCAATAGTGACCTAATATACAGAATAGAAACCAGAATGCTTCCATACTATACAAGTGGGTTTCCTGAATTTGTTCGCTATGTTCAGTACACTTTCCTTTTGTTTACTCTACTCCAATGTTCATATAATTTGACTATGAAAGAGGTTATTTTTATACTAGACTATAAAGTTTTATTTAGATAGTGTTATGCTTTTATATTATACTAAAAATGAAAACAAAGCAGCCTCCTGCTAATTGAAACCTAAAATGTCAGAGAATGCCACAATGGCCAGCACCGCACAAAAATGACTAACAAGTTCAAACCCCACACATTCCAAGTGCTCTCAGATACTTTCTTTTCTCTAGCAGGGGGACAAGCAACCAATACACTTCACAGTTCCTTATGTTAACTGTTATATTCAATACATGCAGTAGTTAGGCTGAACTGCAGTAACAGAAAACTAAGTAACCAGTAGCGTGCTCCAAGTTGAATTCAAGCTTTGCCAAAAATAATGTACATATTTCAGCATATTTTGGCTGTAGACCAAACATGAAACAATTTGTACTGGACTATTAATATTATTTGTTGAATTGTGTTATCCAGCTACAGATTTATTTTCTTTAAATGTAAGGTTGCATATTCCCTTTTCATGTAATAAGATATGTCATGTAGTATTAAAATACCAGAATACGAGATAGCATCACTTGGTATTATGTAATGTTCTAAACTTAACAGTTTCTTTCATAAAGAGAAGGAAAAGATTTATTTGCTGTAGGAAGCCTTTTGTATTAAAGATGATTCACATGTGTTTATATATTACCAATACAGAAAACTATTGTTTCATTGGCATATATATAATGAATTATAAATTGCATGAGGTATGTGATATGCAGTATATAATATATAGCATCTAGAATATACTATATAGTTTACAGTCTACAGTACATAGAATATAGTATATAAATAGTATATTGGTTGATCCAAACCTATTAAGTGAACAGTTCTTAAATGAAGCTTTCTTAAATAATTTTTATTCAAGGTCTTAGATAAACAAGGCATGAATCATGCTTAGAGATTCACAGGGTCAAGAGATGAAAGAAAACGGGTATTTCATGATCAGAATTCCTTGATATTTGTAAGGGCTCCAACAAGTTAGTCAGAATAGATCCCAACCATAACAGACATTTTCTGAACTCAATATCTCTTATATTAGTCAAAATCCAAGCATAAGTATTTAACACAGGTTGTAGCCCATGTATGGTGACCAAGCATAGAGAGCAAAAAGTATATTAACTACTAGTCAACAGGGAAGGCATGAAACCAAAGTATCTTTACACTCAACAGAAATTTAAAAAAAAATAATAAATCTGAAACTGGACTAGAAAAGTAGTTTCTCTCCTTTCCTGGGTACATAATGAGTTCTATCAAACAGAGGGAGAAACATAATCATCTGAAACATTTTCATCCAGCCATGTCTATTGGCGAGTGACTAGGCTGCTCTGCTGGTGTGTGAATTCTCTCAGGTTGAAGACATGGTGAGCACATCTTGTAGTCACAGGTCAGCCTGGTGAACTAAGTTAATCACAATAAAGTTTACTGTTGCATATGTTCAAAACAACATTGTGAGTCTTCAGAGACAACCCAGCACCTAATGTAAGTAGTGAGGTTTAGATGTGACTGGATGTATAATATCTACAAATTTAATCTTAAAAACATAGGAGGCATTTCTACTGCCTTTTCTTGATTATTACTGTTGTTGTCCAAAAGAACCCCAGGTGATTCTCCCCTGTTCACCAGTCAGGACTGGCCACAGATACCTCTTTTTTCTTTTCTTGTATCAGCTTGTGTTCTCATTTTTATTTTCTCTCAGTTTCTCAGAGTTCCTGCTAGCTACCTCTTGGAATTAATGATCTAGTGGGCACCTTTGCCTTGGTCTTGGCTCCTGAGTGCTGCTCTGGAGTTGTAAAGAGAAACCTGCAACACCACTGTCCTGGCCTTTGCTCCACTGTGAAGCATCTTGCCCATGTGTTTCAGTTCTGGTCCAGTTTCACGCATTCCATCAATCCATCCCTTTTCCTGCTGCATTCTTTGCTATTGCTGCAAAAGGAGTAACATCTACTAATGCCTTTTTCTTCTGCTTCTTGAGGAAAACTAGCCAGGCTGTATACAGTCTGGTGAAAAGTTGCATGGGCTAGTGATTTACATGTTCATTTACGATTTAATAGCCAAAGTTCTAGTCCTAGTTTGTCTCTTGCTGTTGTGTGGCCCTGGGAAAGTCATTATTGCCATGGTCTTGTGTTCTGCAAACTGTAAAACTGACACCTATCAGTGAGGTAGCTTGTGATGTGTGGGTGGACAATTATAGAGAAGAGCTTGAAATTAATAACATAGTAAAGCAAAGCTTAACAAATGGAGTACGCTGTAATCATGAGGCACTACTGTCAGGATGCAGTCTAATGACTGGTAACCTGCGGACTAGGGAAGAAAGTGTTCAGTTCAAACTAGGAATATTATTGCAGCCATGGGATATTTTTGTTGGAAGCATTATTTTGCTTTTTATTGGAAGCTTCATCTGAAGACATTCTCAGAAAAGTGGGAATACGAAATCTCACTGACTGAGTATGACCTCTGCTGGCCACAGTCCCACGTTAGCAGAAAGTAAATGTGCAACTCAAATGTAAACTTCTAAACGCCTGTTAAACTGGTCATATATTAATATTAGCTTTGAGTAAGGGTCAATTATTATCCCATATATTTGTAATGCACTTCAGACCCCAGCAGAAAATTTCTGGTACTTGTTGTTTCAGAGTATGAGAAAATTTGTAGTAAAATAGAAAGCAAAATCTAACCTGAAAAAGTTCATTTTTAAAAATAGAATGCATTCAACAAGTAAATATAGTAGAGTATGTTTACACTACACTCAAAATCACCAATCTGGTAAATGACCATAAGGATTGCAGCAAGTTATGATTACTTTAAATAAACAATCAAATAGAACTACTATATTTTTGTTAGTAAATAAAAATATCTCACATTATGAACCCTTTCTGCTAAACTGAAGTATATATCCCATGCTTTTGGTGTAGGTATTTTGTGCACAATAAATGACTGCCCATTCCTTTTCTTCCTCAAATTTGTAGTTTTAAGATCTTAAACATTTCGGAGCTGTGAATAACCATCTGTCAGGTTACTTCACAGGGAAATGAAATGCATTCTTAAAATTTCTAGGCAAAATAATTGTAATTGTGCCTCCTTCATTGTCATCCAGTATTTAACATTTCAGTTGGTAAGTACTGATCAGCTCGTGGTAAAAGCTAGAGGAATGTTTCAGCTACATATAACAAAGAAAATTTGACATCTGCATTTGTTAATCAAACAGTCCAGATGCTTGAATGCCTATGGATTTTCAATCCTCTGACTCTTCAGTGCATTTAAGACTAATTGGTGAAAGAAGAATAAGAGAAACAGTGAAAGAAATGACTGGAGGGAGGTCAGTAGCCTCCATCTCATTATGAGGAGTTTTACTAATTACTGAAGGATAAAATGACATCTATGGTCTAAATTCATAGAAAAGTTAGAGAAAGATCACAAATTACCTAGCTGTGTATTTAAACTTTTTTGATTGAATGTTACTCCAAAATTTCAGTCTCAGGGTCTCACCCTGAGGCTGCCTAAAATAACTGAATGTGTAAGCTTCTGTGAGTGAAGATAGCTATGCAGTGAGAAATTCAGTTTTTTGGCACATCCAGAAGTGTCAAAAATTTAATTGAGCAAGCAGTTACTTAAGAGGTGGGAAAAGACCTGTGTAAACTTGCAGTTGTATTTAATCTCTGGGTAAAATCTGTTTCGGCTAGTAGGTAAATGAAAAAGCAGTTTGTGAGCATATTTTGAATGCAGTGCTAGGTCTCTGATGTGTGATCTCACTGAGTTTTTGAGCATTAGGCCCAACTGCAATTTTTAATGAGAAAAGCTCAGGCACACCTAACTGTAGGATTCTGGATTCTCATCTAAATGGGCACCTAAATTATTGACAGGGTAAAAGGAAGATGTCTTCTCAGCTTTGCTTGTCTAAATGTGGGGTGTGCAGGGCCTTGCAGAGATATTAACTTGCATATCAGAAACAATAGTACTGTCCTGGGAATAGCTCAGCATCTGGCTTCATTCACTTTGTTTTTCAGGTGAAGTGTGGCATTGAAATGGGTATCCTTCTTCAGGTATGAATCTGCATCTGGGACAGTGTCATCTCAGGCTCAAAGCTGGGCCTCAGCTCAGTAACAGAGTGGTCTTTGGTGTTCCTATTCTACTTGACATAGTTTCCTATTCCGCACATGTTCTATATGGAGTCCTGTTATGGTATTTATGGTATCTGCTATGGTACCCGAGCATGGGAAGTTATGCTTCTGATATACACTGGCACACCTGAGCCAGTTTGATATAGGTAACAGAACACAAAACACAAGCTTCAGGACACGCAAGGAAACAGCAAATTAAGGTTCTTGAAGAGTGTACACTGGCTGTCAGCATAAGATAAAGCCTATGCTGCTCTCTCTTTGCTATTATATTATTGATTGACACAATAACTAGATTAAGATATGACAGAGCATCTTCCCAACTTCACTCAACTGTCTGCCTGTATTTTTTCACCTAATTCTGCATCATTAAGTAATTTTGGATGTGTCACTCAGATTCCAAAACACCTGGTTATTTTGACAGTAAGAGATACAACGCTTAAACTTTTGTGGATCTAGTCCTAGCTCCACAACTGTGTTGCTGAAGCTGTGACTGAGTACCATTGAATATTCCAAGCCACATGCAAGTCCAAACAATCAGCGTTTAGTAGTGAGAACCATTTCAGCAATTTCAAGACAAAAACCAGTTACTAGTGACAGGTTAGGGTCACAGTTATCTATTCTGAATACTTCTTGGTTACATTTCATTCTTTTTTATCAACTTGACAAAAAAAATTGATACATTAAAATTTTGATAAATTACAATTAATGTATTTTATCAGGAAAAGTAATTCAACAATTACTATATAGAAAGGAAAACATGATCCTACAGCTGACCGATGCTTGTGCAGCAGCTAATAGGTTTACATTTTTGTAGTGGAATTTTAAAGAATGTGAGGGATAATCTTTCCCTTTAAAGTAATCTTGGAACACAGAAGCATTAATCTCATACTTATGGTATCCAAGAGCTTGGTCCTTGGTAGTAATTAATAAGACTTCAGTTGCTGCTAAAATTCACTTAGTCATGTTTTCCTTCTAATCTATCTCAACTACATGCCTGTAAAAATTTGTTTGTTGATGTAACGTAAAGTATAGCACTCATAAAAATAATTACTATTTTGTAACATGATATCAATTACAATATCTTTTTACTGTTGGACAAAAAAACCTAATCAATGTGACCATTTTTCCCAAGAGGAGGTGATATGCTGGTACTCAGAAAACTGACAGTGCAAAATATCATCGCATTCCACATCCACAGGAGAGCAGTCTGTAATGTATTATATGTTATGATGTTGTAATGTTAGATTACACACAGGAGTTGTTTGGTTCAACTGCTTAGAAAATCTCATCCTTTGTCTCACCACTCTATGACAGAGGTGCTTTTATCAGGCAAGATTAAGTAATCATATATGATGAACACCCTAAATCAGCAGAACATTAGAGCAATTGCCTGTCTTGAGCACACTGTAATAAAAATTAATGAAATGAGATAATTTTGTGAGTTCAAATAATTCCCTAGCAAATAGAAAACAAAACATTAATCTAGTGTAGATATTCAAGATTTCATATAACATATAACACTTTAGAATGGGGAATTCAAATACTCTGTGTTCATCCAAGAATTAGGATGATCTTATGACTTTTAGAGTCGTTTGGTATCCTTAAGAAGAAAGGCAAATCAAGGCATAATTAATGCATTTTCTTAGTTAAGAATACGATCAAATCAAGTTTGCAATTCAAGCATTGTGGTGATATTGCATACTCTCTTTTTACTGGGATCCACTGGCATAATTTTGTCTGTGCTACTTGAATGTTTTTCAGTAAGAGTAAATGCCCATGCTCTACTGGTAGGACCCCATCCATTAAAAGTAAATACACCTCCATTAGCAACCTCTGTCTGTTACACACAGTTCCTTAAAAACAGGCAAAATGAATAGGAGTGACTTTGAAATCTAGAATTAAATTTTCCTTTCACTTTTTAATACATATTGTGATAAGGCTGTTCTATAAATCACTGTCAACTTTGTCTCTTTGCTGCAAGGCCGCCACACTTTTATGAATAACATATAACTGAGCATAGAGAAAGGTGCTTAAAAATATATTATCAGTACTCCTTTAGTTTCATTTTTGGAACTGTTTGTAATACAGATTCTATCTGAACTACTGACCTTCTCCCATAACAATGAGTGCAATGTTTCATGTCAATGTTACAAGAAATTTGAATTCCTTCTAATAAAAACAGCTCTGACTTTTCAAACATATTTCAGAATCTGAACTTCATGTTCCTACTTAAAAACATTACTAATGTGAACAAATATCTTCCTATGCTGTGGGGACTGCGATTTACGATAAAAGGAAAACAGGCACTAGGATCAATGTGCACTCCACGCATAAAAAGGGAACAGTCAGCTAAATTAGTGCGGTGATGGAAAACAGAGTGGCCTTTGATAAATGTGTAAGTATATATTTCTTCATCACAAGAAAAGGAAACATTCTGGAGTTGTAGAAAGATCTGTAAGCTCTAGCACTAAAATTCGTTTCAGCTCAATACACATGAGGAATGCAGTGTACTAATAAACTGTAAAAAGAGATGGAAGAATGAAGGGAAAAAACAAGGTCTAAGTTTACTTCCAAAGGATATGGACTAATTTAGTTTAAACTCTGATATACTTTGTGGCCTGTTAGTGCCCAAAAATGTCATAATATTTTACCAAGACCCCCCAAAGCAGTATAGAATATTATTTATTAAACTTAAATGCCATGAAAAATTGATATTTTAATTTAAAACTTCCTATAATTTCAGCCTTATGACTTATTTCCACTGAAGAGTGTCTGAATCTTCAGAATTACTTAGGTACCTAAATACTATCTAGGTACATAATTCCCTTTTTGACAATGTGCCTAAATATCTTAGCTTTTTAGTGATGATATAGGCTTTAAAATTTTTCTGTGCATCATTTCCCATTGTTTATGAGTATATCCTATGTGAAGTATTTTTATGTTATGAAAACTTAAAGGAAGTTTCCACTTTTTTAGTACTTAAGAGCTACCTTTTTGCTTATGAGTATTCAGAAAATATTTCATAATGACAGTTTCAGAAAGGTAAACACTTGATTTCAACATCAAATGAGTAACACGAAAAGGCAAAAAAGTTAAAGCCAACTGCTGTTCATAATTTCCAAATACAGATACTTTAAGACAATGACACTTAAACCCTTATGACTGCCAAATTAGTTTATGAATGTAAGATCAAAGCATGTTCAAACTTGTTGCTGTTGAATTCAATTTGTTCTTCAAAATAATTCATTGTATCAGATTTCTGACATCTTGAACACAGCCATTGCATAAGTTTAGTTACTTATCTATATTTTTGTCATTTTGAGTGGCTATCATTGAAAAATATCTACCCCGACTATAGTTTGCTTGGCACTAAATAAAAAATGCAAGAGCTGTTCAGATGGTGAATTGTGATAGGGCTGTTTTCTCTTAGATGATAATTCAAAGACTCTATTCGCAGCAGAACCCGATATTTGATTCTCTCTCTATGATAAGCCGATTTAACAATGTCCTGAGATAATCTAATGTGAATTTGGATAAGCTGCACAAGTACTTTACAGTTCTAAGGATCAAATATTTTCTACTCAAAAGGTTGCTATGAAGCAAGCATGTTCTCCTGAATCTGACCTGTTCCATTTTATATTTAGAGACTGCTTTTTGATAAACTTTGCATAACTAACACAGATGTTTAATATCTTCAGTAATTTGATGACAGATGGTTTCTTGGACCTCTAGATCTCATTATAGTCTGTGTTATTTAGATAATGATTGTATATTATACTTACCATAATTTTTACATTTAACTCTGTAGGAAGAAAACAATCTATCCAAGTGAGAAAGGATATCTGGACTAACACAAATTTAAAATACAGACTAAAGTTGCATGATTTATGAAACTTTCAGTATTCCTATCTACATGAATACTCCCTAGATTTTTCCTGTAGTTTATGACAGACTAGCCAAAATTTCAACAATGTAGAAAAACAAAATAAAAACCAGCTATATAGGTTAAACCCTGCTCTCAGTTGTACCAAAGCAATCCAAATTTCAACCTCCAGATAGTTCTGAAGTTCCTGAAAATTATTGCCTTAAATTTTAGAGTTGGAAAGATTATGTCTTCCTACTCTAAGAAAGAATCACTTTTTCTTAGAAACATTATCTGGTCTGGTGTCAGCCACGTCTTTTCAGCTAAAAACCATTCTGCACTGTGGGGAGTCCAAATGTTGTGTTACTGCCTCGAACTCAACTGTCGTATAAAGTGAGTAAGAATGCACAGTATTTCAGTGATTCCTTTTCACCAAAATTTTCTTGAAGGAAATAAAGCATCTTCTGTTATTTTAGGGCATATACATGGTGATGAAAAAATCTAACAGAATGTTTCATAGAGTAAAACTGCATCTCAGACTTGATTTTTAATACTGTAGATGCAAACTTTAACTCAGCAAGCTGAAACACAAACAGCTGAGTCAACTGAGAGATTTTGTTAATATTAATGGCATTTTATCAGACTCTTGATCTGGACAAAGTTTATCAAAATTATTACTTTCCTAAAAGTGAAATGGGTATTTCTGAAACTGGGACTATTAGTGCACCAAATCCATGAGCTTCACGTTAGTTATATTAGTAGTATCTCACATAGTCAGCCACAGGCCTGCTTGCAAATCTTAGTCTGCTTAAGAAACTGATTTAATCTCTCATTTTATTTACAAAGAGTTATCCACTTCATTTTTCACATGCCATATATACACATATAAAATACAACACGTCCAAAAGTCAGGCTTACTAAACAAACTTGCAAAATAAATTTCATACACACAGGGAAGTGACTTGACCAAATGTCATTATTATTGAAGACTGACAAGTTTTTAAATAATTTACTCTTGAAAATACCAGTCTTAGCAGGTGGGATATTTTTGCAGACATTGAAAATTATCAGAGACTTTAATGACTTCCTGTATCTCCTAATTTTTCTCTCAAAACATTTTAATGACTGAGTGCATTGCCATTTGGCTTTTATTCAGAAGCTAGAAATAATCCAGAAGTTTATTTATAAAATTTGACAGCCTGTCTCCTTATCCCATGAAAAGACTGGATTTGGCAAAATGATCTGAAGAATTAGCTTCCCCTAGATAAACAACAAGATGCCTGCCACCTAAGAAAATCCTCCTGGGAAGACAGATTTTCTTTAAGCAAAGTTAGAATAATTCTGTTATGACTAGCATAATATAATGACCCATTTCAAGGTATCTGTTAAAACAGAAGTACACACTCTTTTTTAGCTGTCTTAGCACACTATATGATCTGATGTCTAAAGAGAACTTTTTAAACCGGAATAAAAACTTCATTTACAGAGATTGACATACATAAACTAAGTGTTTGCATGTGCAGTGGAAACTGTGTACATGTAATTTTTGGCAAAATATTTCCTGAAAGGACAAACTTCTGGAAAAAATTTTCTTAAGAAAAAAATCAGGTCTTTTTTAGAGGTGTATGCTTAAAATGATTACTTCAATTTAACAATTAGCTGTACTGATAAATGTTGAACATTCTGCTAGGCGTATTTTGTTATTTATGTAAATAGTATGTGTCAATAAAATATATTAAGACCATGAGAAAAAGCCAAGTGGTACTACAGTAGATTTTACAGTGCTCATAACTCTCATGTGTCAGTAAGTCAAAGTTACTAATATGAGACAACATCCCAATTTCCCTGAATTGTGAATCTTCTATGACACATCTCTCAGAAAATTTAGATACGAGGAATAATTTCCCATATGTTAGGCATTCCAAGATGACAGTGGTGCATTCAATCAGACAGACTAGTACCCTTTTATATGATAAAAAATATATAAGCTTAATTCTACAGTTAATTCATCTGTGAAAATAGAGTAAAATAATATTTCACATACAACCTATTTTAGACTGAAATCTGTAGGGATTTTCAAAAGTCTAAGAACCTTCAGGTTAAATTTTATAACTTGTGACAATTTTAGAATAGTGCAGTTAATTTTAATGCTGTCAATATTGTCATTGTTCCTGAAATAGTCTTTATTTCAATGAAGCAACAGTAAGACTTATCATTTCTGGAAATAAAAGTTAATCCACATATGAAAATTAACCCACATATCAGTAATTCCCAAATTCAATATTTTTAATAGAAAATAAAGATGACAATTTTTTCTAAGAGTTCCAAGAATGGTCCATAAAGTCTTGAAAGTCTTAAACGTGTATTTATTCTGACCCATGAAAAGACTGCATTTGGTACAATGATCTGAAGAATCATCTTTAGAACCAAGATGCTTGCTACCTAAGAAAATCCTCCCGGGAAGATGGATTTTCTTTAAGCAAAAGTTAGAATAATTCTAGCATAATATAGTGACTGAGCTTAAGGTATCTGTTAAAACAAAAGCAAGTATGCAGTTCTCTCAGTCTTTTTCAGTGTTTGATATAATACGAAATCATGGACACATGTAAACACATACTTTTCAAAACTGATTCCAAAGTGTTTTTTTTTCATCCAATAGCCCAATTCAATTTATATTTTAACTTCTATTGCTATCAGATCAAGACTAAGAGTCTAATTCTAGATTTGTAATCCATCACTGAAAATTCTTAAGGTTACAGTATTTTGGGGATGTTTTGAGATGTTTTGATAGCTGTACATTTTGAAAACCCTAGTGACACTGCTACTGGCAGTTCTTGCCAAGCATTCAATGGGAAGTTGCCATTTACATTTTTTCCCAAGGCCATAGAAATGTCTGGTTGTTTATATTGCTGTTATCTCAGGAAATAGGCTGGAATGTCTGTACCGTAGTTCTTGTGCCCCTATTGGTATTAGTAGAAATTACAATAATGACAGTCTACAACTTCTTGTTTGCTCATTTTATTTGTGATATCAGATATTTTTTTCTGTTTATCACTTTTTATATTGCTTACTATATTTTGCTATTCTGCATAAAATGTGATAAATTTAGGCTTAGTATTACTTAACACAATATGATGTACATCTACCTGTAAAATACGATTGTAGTCAAACTCCAAAATACTTGACTATTAAGTAGGGATGTACATTTGTCTGAAATACTAAAGTAATCTACATACTCTGTATTCAAAACAAGTAGTGCATGTGTGTACATAATAGAATATAATAGGAAATATACTACTGCTATTCACCTACTTACAGACAAGTAGTAAAGTTACAGAGAGTGAAAGTTGACTCTTCAGAACATCTATTCTTTTATTTTCCTATCTGTTGGGGTTTTTTGTGTTTTTTGTTGTTGTTGTTGATGGTTCGGGGGTTGGGGGTTTTTTTGTTTGTTTGGGGTTTTTTTTGCTAGTCTTGTTTTTGCTTTCACCAACCTTTTATTCCTTATTCTGACTAGGAAAACTGCTAGGGCACTTTCCATAAGTATGGGGGGTTACTTGGGTGCACAATGTCACAAGTTCTCCAGTTCTCAGGGGAGCTTCTGAATACTGGTCTTCCAAAACACAGTGAAGCCATTCTATAGCAAAAGAATATACGTAGGGGTGATTTTTGGATACTAGATGTAAAAGATCCAGTGAAGAGGGATTATCTCTATGGTAAGTGCTGGACTCACTGGATACTGAAATGTGTTACAGGATCAGAATTAAATTGGGGGGGCAGAAAGACAGAAATAAAGAAGCTCTGGTTTGCTTGTGAAACTACTTTAAACAAGGTCACTCCCAATTAATTACCCCCAAACCCTAAGGAAAGTACGAATTACAGTGTTAATGGACTAGATATCTCAGAACAGTATTTTGTGTACAGAAGGGACTATCTTCCAGAGATCTCAATCTCATCCACTTTTCTTAGAGCCAGAAAATATCTCACCTCTTAGCAAGACATCCCCAAAATTACAGCCAGAAAAATCTTCCCAGGACTTCTAGTTCAACTCTATCAGTGCTCTTATAATTCTGTATCCTAAGGATGTGATTTCTGTCACTTTGTTCAAAGTCCACTTTATAATAATGAAGTCAAGATCTTGCAATGGCACAAAGCCTGTGCAATTAGTTGTAGTCAAAGTTTTTTTAAACACTTTTGATACACAATAATATTGTTCATATTTCATACATGTTTAGCTTTGAGGTAGAGTTGAATTAGAAAAAGAAACAACAATTACCTCTTCAGAACATACTTTCCTTTAAATTATATTAGGTTTTTGGATTGTATAAAAATATTTTGTTTTCCAACAAGACATTCGTTATTTTGTTTGATAGTAAAGCCCAAGAAAAATCTAAATGAAGCGCTTATTGTTGGAACATTCCTCATGGAACAACTGATGCTATTTGTAGTGGAGAAAATTGACAAAACACGATTACATTCAGAATTTATACATTTTAAAATCAAGTTTCAAATATTTTTTTCTATTTTCTTCACTTAACAAGTGCTCATTCATGAGGATTTGCAATCTAAATTTCACAAATAAAACTTGTATTAGCACTTGGAATGTTTCAAAGGTTTTTTATCTCATTTCCTGCTTTTAGTTTCAAACAAACTACTGCAATAAGTAGTCTTTGGCAGCATTTTGCAGAAGCCGATTTGCTTCTGCAAATACTGAGAGATTTTGTGGATAAAATCCATAGTAAATAGTTGATAACATCAACTAATGTAAGGCATTTGCTCTAAAATTGTTTGCAGAGAGATTTTGATGTCAACATGTTTCTTCCTTGATATTTTGCTTTACTTAGAATACTGTTTTTCTCTGATTTAGAGGGCAACCCTTAAACTCAAAGTACAACAAAGAACAGCTATGTGTAGGTGCGATTTTCAGTCATTGTGATAATCAATGAGCATTTTCTATAGAAAATACTCAGTTTACAGAAAGTACAGCTAAACTAAGAAATAAAAATAATTCCTTTTCCAAAGGTGCCTGAATCTGGAACCAAGATCTTCAGATTAGCCAACATGTCTCCTCATTACTTGTGGATTAATAATAAAAACTGGGCTGAAAATGATTTTTTTATTTATCTCTAGCAAATACTACTGAATCATTGTAATCTGTGACACAATATTAAAACATTATGTCCGTGTTATTTGTAACAATGTAATATATGATGTGTTGGAATAATGCTTGTATCCTACATAATAACAAATTATAAGTAAGGCTGAAACTGTGTCTTGATGTTAACACAACAGCCAACAATGCCTTATTTCTAAAGCAAAAAACAAAACCAAAAAAACAACAAACAAAAAACCCCCCAAACAAACAACATCAACAAAAAACAAACCACAAACAAACAAAAAATTTAAATGCTCCTTTAAATTGCAAATGTAGCGGCACTTGAGACTCCGCATGCCCTATTTGCTCTTCATATTGTCCTCTTTTAAGCAACACAAATGTTTTTCATTTTTCCTTAAAGGACAGCTTTTCTATTCCATTTTGGGAAACACTTATAGCATCTGGGCATCAGAATTCAGCAAATTATTTTAAGTGAGGGAGTGCTGCCTTAAACGCAGCTCTACTTGGCATGACTAAATATCTGGATATTTAGTTATCCCATATAAAACAAGAGTCCTTTTCCATAATCTAGCCTGTTACCATGCTCCTTCCAAAGCACCAATTGTTTCTAAAGATCTTTTCAAGGACATCTAAATAATTTCCTGTCACATCCATATCTGACTCTTACCAGTACACCAGTATGGAATTCAGTTATCAGCTGGGAAATGCAGACATACTAAACTTTAGTCTGTGCTAGGAGGTATTCTGCATGTTGTTACAAGGGGACAATACCAGAAATCACATAAATGTTAATGGCAGAAATATGAAGCACTTAAATTATTTACTCAGCATGACATTTTTAATTAAATTTTTGCTTTCTGTCTGGGTAGTACATTCAAAGCCAGACTTTTTCAGTGCTTCAGCCAATGTTACAGAGTTTGTGAGCCGTTGTAGCCATAATTCTTTCCTAAACAGAAAAACCTTTCACAGTTGTCTCCAGATAGTTTGTATCTCCAGTGTAAAGTCCAGAAGAAGTAACTACAAATGGCATTTTCTGTGAGATGCTCTGAGAAGCTGTTTTGAGTTGGTGGTGTTGTTTTGATTTTGTTGTTTGGTTTTTTGGTGGTTTTGTTTGTTTGGGGGTTTTTGTTTTTGTTTTTGTTTTGTTTTGTTCTGTTCTGTTCTGTTCTGTTTTTTCCACTTCTGAAGGACAGAGGGTGAATTAAAGATCAAAGTCTTTAGACAGAAAGAAGCTCATATAGAGAGTGAACTTTGCTGGAAGTATAATTTCAGTGGGTTCAAACTCTGCTAGGTGCCAGGCAAATGTTGGGTTTAGGTGCTGTTGTCTGACCTCTGGAATCCTTGTTTAGAACAGCTCCAGAATATGCTTAATGAAATTAGCCTTCAGTAGTTTAAAAAACTCCCTTTATTACAGTAGAGAATATGCCTGGCAGCACTATAGGTAGATATCCTGGTTATTTATTACTCTAACTCCAAAATATTTATATATGAATGAAGGCTCCGTTAAAGAAGACACTGGGCAGAGCAGTAAGAAAGAAAATGGCTCCTGCTCAGAAGAAAAAAAAATAGGAAAATTGAAATGTAGGATGCATGGCCGGAATGAAAGAACTAAATTAATGGTGTGCAGAATTTTTAGAGAATAGTGTTTCAGCTTTCCTGATTAATATTATGCTGCAATCACAGCAGAGAGCACATCAAAGGGGAATACTTCCAGATAGAGGGAGTGGCAAGAAGAAAAGAGCACTGAGGTAACCGAAGGAAAAATAGGCACATAACTAATTAGAGCTGACATTAACTTCGGAAAACTGGTGTTTATAGAAGGTGAGTAGATTTGATACTGAGACTATGGCTAACTGGTGACTGGCCTTATATACAACGGCAAGAATGGTGTTGGTAGCAGACACCTTTGTTTAAGCACCCAAGCCACTCCCATGGTATTTTAACTAACATCATTTAAAAATGAGTCCTTTTTGAAAACACGGTCATTATTTTTTCGATATTCCTCAAAAGAGACATCCATCAAAACACACAATAGCTAATTATGGTTTCAGTTCTTGTGTTATAAGGGACTAACTAAGGGCTTTGAATCGAATATCTTTGTTCATCTTGCTTGCTGAGTCCCCATATTCACTTACTGATTCCCCATGTCTATCCTCAGACTTGATCTAAGATGTCTGATCTTCAAACCAGACAGATATGAATCTGAATATTTTCATGTAAAGTTGTTCAGAAATAGTTCTACAGTTGTCTAGCAATTTTGATGCAAAATATCTGTCATGTAGTGAAATCAGTAGCTGTCTCGTCAGATGCATTAAGAAGTATCATCAAAACCATCTGAATGGGCAGTTTCTTAAACTGGCCTAGAAGTAGGATGAAGTCCTAAACCTGTACACTCCTTTCTTGGGATCAAGGTGATAAATTCCTCTTTTCCTTGTTTGTGTTTCTACAGGCAGAAGGAGAACTGAAAACAGAAGCAATAAGACAAAACATACAGCTCTTGTGTAACAAATGGCCCAGTTAAAGTACACACATAGCTTCATATCCATACTTTACCTAATTTGACACAGGAATTTCAGCTGAGGTCATCTGTCCTACAGAAAGTGTCTTTACTGTAAGACTCTCTAGACTGGACTTGCAATATGGCTAAAAGTCAAAATAGTTGACCAATGCTTGGAGAAATTTTATTTTAATTTGTTTTCATACCTATAAAATTGAGTCTGCTGAGGAAGAAGGTGCTTAGACTGGGAGTCCTCCTTTGGGACTGAGCTTCAGCAAAGATAATAGCGGGATGGAATTAGAACTGATGTTGTGAACACAAACTCATGGGCAGAAACTGAAATGCAGAGAGAATGTACCTGCCTTTGGAGAAGGTGGCAGTTAGTGATATCAGTGTTGCCTAAATGGGTAGTTAAGTGCCTGAAGTGGTGTACATTATCACTAAAGTACTTCTAAGGAATCCAGCCGAGTGAAAAACCAGCTATACATCTATCTTCAGGTATCTTGTAACTGAAACCTTGTTTCATGGCAGTTTTATTTTGGTCATATTTTGACTTTATCTGTTCTTTTCTCAGGCACAGTATTTGTTCAAGTAAACTCTGATAAAAAGAGGTCAGCTGTGTTGTTTATGTAACTTCTATTTCTGTCTTACTCATGATCCAACACTACCATTACACTTTGCAATACTTGAGCACAGGATTATGAATTCTTGGTTTCTGGCATTTCTCTTGAGCTTTTTGACAGTAAGAAAAAATCAAGTAGAAAGTCTGGAGGAGGTCAACAGTTTACAACTTTTCATTATTTTAACAATAATAGCACTGCAGTTTTGCTCAGATTAACACATCACTAGCACCATCAATCTAAAATGCAACCCCCTCTAGGCATCCCTCACCAGGTAAACCAGGAAATGTGAAAAATATGTACATTTATACACACATATATGCATTTTTGTAATCTTCAGCAAAGTAACTGAAAGACAATGGAATGGACTTGTTTCTGCTCATTACAGCTACCAAACTCTTTAAACTGTTCTTTGCACTCACTCATTTATAGAATATATCTGGTGCATATTTGACTATAGCAAATATTTTAAATCAACCTATAGAGGTAAAGTTTATCTATGGATCCCATGATAGTAAATGTCTGCCCACTTCTCCATCTTTATTGTACTCACTCTCGCAACACACCTTTGAAGCAGGTATCATTATTAATCTTCTGTTAAAAATACAGAATTACACAGACAAAGACATTGGACTTTTGAGCTGTAGACACTGCAGCATTTGGCCTTTAAAATCCCATGCAAACACTGCAGCCATTAATTAGGCAAGTCAAATGTATGTCCTTAAATATAGCCTAGGAAGAGTTAGAATGGAATTTAGAACGGTTAGAGTGCTGTGCAGAGGTCAGCTGAACTATGCATAAGTTAAGATATACTGTTTGAACAGTCTTTATTCCACTACAAGTTGTTGTTGGTTTGGGTTTTTGGTGTGTGTTTTTTTGGTTTGGTTTCAGAGTTTTTTTGTTGTTTATTTGTTTGTTTTTTTCATCACCAGAACAAAATCTACTATTTCATACCAGCCCCATGGTGAATGCTTCAGTCACAGTATTTTCCACCTCTGCTCTTATTGTGTAAAAGTTTCTTTCTGTATATCTTACCTATTCTGGTCATAAGTAATTCAGTCTGTTTCTGTGCTGAAATTCACAGGCACCCCAGTGCCACAAAATCAAAAGCCAAATATATAAATACGTAATTTATGTTTATTATCTACTTTGCAAATAATGGCGTCATCTGCATTTGAATTTTTCTGTGTGAAGGCTTTTCTGACGCTCTTAAATATTTGGAGGATTGACGACAAAGGTGTTTCTCACTTTCTGCAAAATAATGCCTATTCTTTTTGTATAGTAAATAAACATTATGGCTGGATGGAGCTTTGAGCAACCTGGTCTAGTGGAAGGTGTCCCTGCCCATGGCAGGCTGATTTGACTAGGTGACCTTTAAAGGCTGCTTCCAACCCAAACCATCCTATGATTCTGAAAGGATGAATAGTGACTGATATTTACTTTGTATCCCAGCAGAATTATGGTGCATTAGCTAAAAGCGGTAAGCAGAACAAACAAAAAGAGACTGAAACTTCTTGCTGCAGGATGTCATTGAAAATTCATAAAATCTCAGAAAGCAAACAAAGAAACTCATTGGTCTACTAAACACAAGTAGATCAGCTTTGTCTCATTAAATCTCTGAGATGCAGACTGTTGCAGGGCACAGAAATATTCCTGGAAGGTACCACTAACTATCAGATTGTTCTTGTATTGATTCTAGACGTGTATTACTAGCTTTTGTCAGACACAGACAACTGGGCTAGGTGGAATTTGGTTTGGTCTGGTCTGGTATAGCCATATCGCAATACTGTTAACTATGAAGCTGGGCTACAGATAGCTCCTGTTGTAGAAAAATATCATCATTGTCTTTTTATAAACTGGGATCTGAAGTGAAAGTATTTGCAGCCTTGTTCAGTACCCATGTAGGTCAACAGAAGAAAATAAGTTACATCTAACTGAAGGCTCTATGTCACTTGACCAAGGTCTCACAGCAAATCCAAGGCAGATATCTCCTCAGTCTATGTGCTTAATCCCAGTCCAGTGCTTCAACAACAGCTTTAACAACTTCACTGACTGCCTTTCTTATATTGTGCATTATGTAGTTAGGTAGAGATGAAGACCTTTTAAATCCATATAAAGCCAACTTTTTTTCATTTCTTTTCAAAAAAAAGCAGAGATTAAGTAAATATCCTCAGCTCCTCCAGTGGGAAATAATTTATTCTCATTTTAATACAAATCTTTTAAATTTTGAATGTTTTAAATTACCATATATTTGCCCACTTTACTGGTTATGTTTGTATCAAGTGTGAGAATGTGTGGTCTTATTTACTAGCAAGTGCACTGTAATGACATAATAGATTTTCAGCTTCTGAGGTTTATGTGAAACTTCACTGAAATGAAACTCAGTGAAACTGGAAAAGGTATAAACCCACCAATTTCACAGCTTTACTACACACATTACCATCAGAAATTCTAACAAGAAGCTAAAAACATCTCTCAGTGTTAGAACTGTGCCTCACTTCTGCAACAGATGCTTGGTAACAGTATGACTCAGTATGAAGAGAAAGAAAAAACACAAAATGTACTTTTCTTTCCAGACAAGATGAAAGTCATAGAGCAAGACTGAAGGGAAAAGGTTGGCGAGGAGGATGTTGGCTAGAATTCCTAAAACGGAACCTTTCTTCATGTGTACTTCATGTCTAAAGCTTTGTATTCACCCTTGGCTTTGTTTCTAGTTGGATGGGAAACAGTTTTACAAAGCTATTTTCTCTCAAAAACAAATGAGATTTCATTAAGGGACAAAGAGAGAAAGAAAGATTAATCCAGCAATTTGCCTGATTAGCTGTCTGAAATACACTGGTCATGTTATTCTTACATTTCTCTTCTGCCTTCTTTTAGTCTTATATCTTTTTCTGCATGTTTCTCATCCTCATCTTTCCTCTCTGTCAATGGAAAAATGTTACCATGACAACAAGTTTATTTTTTTGATACATTTTATATGGAACTGTTCACATATTTATACATTGCTTTTTCTCCTTCCCATTGGAAAATATCAGCAATCCATTATTTTACCCTGCCAAGTGCTATCTATAATTATTTCTAAATTGTGATTTGGTAGTTGGAACTACAGATACTCCAAGGACAAAATTCAACAGAGACCTTGATAAGAAAGCCAGTAGATGAAACATTCACATGGAAGAGATTATTATGTCTATTGATAATTTGCTTGGCACTGATAGACTTCACAAATTGAATAAAGCTTACAAAATAAGGCCCAACTGCCTAGTCACTAAAAAGCCTATCAGTGGTCTGTTTGATTTTTGTTCCACTTTACAGACAGTGAAACCAATGGTAATTTTATAGTTTACTGCTGATCCTCTGCACTGCATTTACTTAGAGTCCACTTCACTAAAAAGTCGCCTAGTGTAAGCAGCGAATCTAAATAGAAACACTGGAATTAATGTTCTGACATGGAGCTGTAGGAATAGGTTCCAAGTTATACGAAGTAGTTTTCCTTGTCACAACAGCTGTGTATTATGTTTTAACTGGCATAAATATCTTCATCTTAAATTATAATTTTATTTTTCATAGAAATACTCAAATTCAAGCAAGAGGGAAGTATTAAAGACTGTATTAAAATTTCCCCATTATTATTTTTTTCCATACTATGAAGACATTAGGCAAAATAAAAGAATAAGGAAGCAGGATCAAGGCCAAGCTGAACATTTCTGTTTAGTATAGAAAGTTTGTAATAAGGTAATTAAGTGAACTAAAAATTATGATACAGTGTGGTGTACATACTGGGCTAAGTGATCATTAGGAAACATTTTTAATTGAAGGTTCATAAACAACAGTTCACCAAGGAAATTACCAAAAATGTTGCAGAAGAGTAGCTGGCACTCTACTGATATACCTTACAGACAGATCTAGGAGAAATATAGAATACTTCTGTTCAACTACTTGGTTGAAATTCATTAACCTGTTGAATCTTGTGATATGAAGCACAGTATTGATTGAAGGATTGAAGGATCCTAATTACTTTTCATGTTTTGAAAAGACACTTTTTTAAAGACAAAGGATTGCAACAACTACTGGAAAAATTTCATTTTCTCCTAGTATTAAAGTTCAGTTTATTCTAGTATTATTTTTAGAAACAGGCTAAATTTAATATTTTTCTTAACATTGTTTTTTGATGGAAAACAGATTTTGACAATACCAAAATTATTTCCTAATGTATCTATTTTTTCTATCTTTTCTCCATGGAAACTTAGAGCTGTTGAAAAACAAAATCTTTATTTTGTTAAAAAGAAATATATTCTGGAAAAATTACAAAGTATTTTTGTGTATACATGCTATATTACACACAGTGATAAAAGATAAAGTTTAATTTTCTCTTTTCCCATTTTCCTTCATGTACCAATCACTGCCCTCAGACAATTCATCTTAGAGTAAATTACTTTACAAGAGAAAACCACAGTAAATCAAAAGACAAATAAGCTTACTAGAAAGCCCAGCATCTGGAGGAAAAAAAAAAGTCAACTCTATTTTCTACCAAATACTAAACAGAAATTGCATGAGAAATGTTTGATTTAGCTGTTTCTTCCAGAAAGTTGAAATTCTGTTCTCACTAATGTAAGAGAACATAAAACTTGCTTCCCAACAAGCTTTAGTTAAGTCACAATTTTCTGATTCTGTTAATGTATAGCTGCATAAAGAAAAGCGATGATTTCATATTTATAGAATCAAGACCATATATTCCTTTCAGTGCTGTTCACTTTGCTTTATGGAGATCCACATGGCGGATGACAGTGAGAATGTAGCTGCCACTGGTACTTGGATCAGTGCTACCCAGAAAAGCTCTAACATAAAAAAGACCACTTCCTTTGGCTGGGGAAGATACCTGGACACTGGAGTCCAAAATTCTCTGTTGATATTTAGTGGCTTTTGTACTGTCTATGTGGTAGCAATAGCCAAACATTCTTCTTGATCTATGGCTGGTCAAGAAAGCAGAGCTTTCTTTCTGGAAATGGATAGAACTGTTTGAATAATACAAACAATTTTCATTCATGTATTTCTGAACAAAAAAATCAATCTGCAGGTATTTTATTACATTCCTAAGTACTTGGATGATTACTGATAAATATTTTCAATGCACCTGGCATGCCCAAATGTTAATGAAATGTAGAATGAATGACAATTCAGTGGGATATACGGATGCTATTTCTTCTGCTTAAAGAGCTTCTGTCCGTAAGTCAGAAAGCAGAAAAAAAGACTTTGAGATTCAGGTGGTCAGTCACGTCTGAGAGGAAAAATGAATAGTAAGTAGCTGTATTTCAAAGTTCATCCAGTTCCTAATTTGCTGTTAGCAGGAATATTCTGCTATGTTCACAAATTGTTCAGAAAATTGCTGAATGATTTAAATACATAAACTTAATTTTGTTCCTAAACATGTCTAAGAATCATCCTCAGTGAATTCAAGAAACAGAATAATACAAGAAAATGGCATGAGGGGATAGGAAACTAAATTTCACATAAATTAGCAGACCAATGAACCTCTTAGCCAGTGTCTCATATTACTGCACTACTCTAGGCCAATAAACAGTTAATTATTTATACAACATGGCAAAGCATGACAAGACAGAAAAGACATGTTCCCCAATAGTAGCAACCCCAGTGTTTGTGGCATTTATCATAGTGCAGGAACACAGTGTTTTACCAACCTCACCAGAGTCTTATAGACAATTAGGAACTGTAAGCTGGGTCTATTTTTGCAGAGATTTGGCTAGAAATTGTAGTCTGGATCTAAGAAACACTTTTCCAATGAAAATGTTCTTTTGAAAAGGTTTTATTTTTGCCAAAATGACATTTTCTTTGGTGGAAAATATGAACATGTTCCAAAACAGTTTTAGACATGATTCATGGCAATGAGCTGCACTTACACTGCAAGACAAAGATGAGCTCCTCAGTTAACTCAAATTATTTAAGCAGCTGAAGTAACAGACTGAAGATTGAAGAGTATTATTTCAGAAATATTTAGAGGCTGACACAATATTTCTTACCATCATGAATCAATTTTGAGTGAAAATTACTAATTAGACACAGGACTAACTTCCTTGTGGTTTGTTCTACCATATACAGTTTGTGACAGTGAACTGTTGGGAGCCTGACAAACTATATAAAAATGAAAAAACTCAGGACTTTCTGCATTACTTCTTTACTGAAAAGTGGTATGAGATAAAGAGTTGAAAAAAACTTTAACTTCGCTTCTAACTCCACTAAAAACTCTTTAATTGGAATAAATTGTTCAGCAACCTTCTTACTGAGTGACATAAAACTTTCACATTATTGTGATAATACAGATCTAATCTTAACTTAGCTGTTTGCTACTATATTTTTTCTCACATTTACACTACAAAGCTCAAGCATAAGAGATGTCAAAGAAGAATTTGACTTCCTTCTGGCCTAGTGGCCATTTCAATAGGGTAGAGAAGAAGATGGAAATCACGTAAGTATAATAAAGAACTACTGATCGGTCTTCAGCACAGGGTCCAAGCAGACCCCATGACAGTTCAGCTCTTGCAGCAGTTTAACCGAACTTCTCCAGTAAAACACCTCACCATAGAACACAAACTGGGTCAAATCTATTATGTCAGATTGCCTATTCAGTATTCTTTTATTAATGCATCTCTTTGCTTTTTGAACCTCCACAAACTTTTGGCATTCCAAATGTATTGATACGTGAAAAAGTACACTGCTGCCTAAAAATTTTTATCAATATTCCTTGATTTTGTATTGCAATACACAGTGAATGATCTACTTTCTACTTACTTTTTAAGTTTTGATTAGGTTTTTGTGATTGCTCCTGAGCTCTGACCTGATGGTTCCATACAATTCCCTCTCATAGCTTCAAGGTTTTTCTCATTACAATGAACATATTTTTTTTTAATGTGTACTGATTTACATTTATTTATTTAAATTTTATCTGCCTTTTTACTGCTCTTCACTCCAGAATTTCAACAGCAAACATTTTGTTTATTTGCTACTCTCCATTCCATGTCAATTTTAAGTACACTGTCCCAGAAGCTGATGTCTGTGGAATGAAAAACCCCCAAGTATTTATGCCTTTTCTTTTTTTTTTCTTTTTATTTTCCCCATTTCCTTCATGTATTCAACTTTCAAAAATCCTGTTCTGTCCAAAACGTACAGTTTCCTGGTTTACTCTCTCTTTTTATTTTAATTTGATCTTCAAAATTGGATCAATTCTACATAATTTATTCATACTTGAGCTTATCTTTACTAGGTGTTTTCAGCTGATCTTGTCTGCACATTTTACAGCTTCTAGGTCCTTCTTTCATAGTCTTCTTTCCTTCTTTCATTGTCTTTTTTCCTGCATCTCTGTAAACATATCCTTGCAGTGATCTAATTACTTGCCCCAATCTGAGCACTCCTTTGTCCTTTACCTCCTTTTCTTTTGCTCTACCACTTTGTTCCTTCTTCTACTCTGTCACTGTATATTAATTATACCAGTTCAATTAATCCTACAATGTTTTTTAAATCAATACCTAGCAGCAGAAACCTAATTGAAAGTGGATAGTCTGTAACAAGTCTGAAAAAGAGGGTGACTTAAAAGATACTACTAACATGAATGAAATCAACCTAGAACATGACAAAAAAGCTCGTTGCTAAATATTATCATGAGATGGGGCTGACATCACAGTTTTACCTGGAGGAAAGGAGTAAAAAACGTAGGAACATGATGACTAAACTGTGTATTAAGGAATGAGAAGGTGGATGAAATAACTTGGCCTGGGAACTGATATTTCAGGGCTACTGAACAACGCTCAAATAGATGCCAATGACCTTCAAATTCCTTGACACTCTGTGTATAATTACTTATGTATTCTTAACTTAGCTTTCATTAGCCTGAGGGTATGAACAAGATTACCTTGTCATACATAAATAAATAGTATTTATTTAGCATAGTCAATCATTCTTGAACAAATGACATAAATCTTTTAAAAACACAAAATCCTCCAAGGCATTTTATTCTGCCACAGAGATATATTTCAAGTTTTCTGATAAGTCTTTGACACTGGGGTGAAATTTTGGCATCACTTATGGTAATGGCAGACCTCCACTGCTTTATAAAAATCCAATTAATAATATATACTGTAAATATAAATACATATATACAGAGTTCAGAAACTGATTTTTGTTTTATATACTTTTGAGTAAAAATTAACATTACCATTATATGATATTGTAATTGATTCCTTATCTCCAATAGCCACTGGGACATCACAGAAAGTCATATATGCATTCTAAATAACAAAAATTATGTGATCTCTAATGAGATTGCCCATATATGTTAGTTTGGTACATTGTTCCTGAAACAATATATAAGTTTTAAATGAACACTTATGACATATTGTAAATTTCACCACGATGGACCAACTTTACAGTAATTATTATCAGAGTTTTCCTTGCCATGGTGGATTTTGCATTTATGTGGTGTGAAATCTAAATTGAAAACTGAGATTTGAAAAACTTCACTGAATTCAGAATATTGTAAATACAATAGAGCTGGAAGTGGATGAATGAGGAAAACTACACAGTTTGAATAAACCAGCTGTGTTTTTGAAAACTCAGTAAGCAGGCGAGCACTTCAGCAAAATAAATCAGCAAAAAAACATTGGAGTAATCTGAGCCACACTAATGTCTCTTATACAAAGATTTGATCTCCATTTTCTTCTTCTTCCTCCATCTCGTTCAGAATTAACTTCTAAGCACGTAATTAAATATAATTTTATTTTATATTTTATTTTCATTATGCTTGAATAATTTACTGGACTTAGCTATGTCAAATGGACTTTCAATGATCAGAAAAGTGTGTATGATTTAGTAGCATAAGTTGGGGTGTGGAAATTCTAGAATCGACTGCCATTTGCAGTCAGTTTATTTTTACAAGATAGAAAAATCAGAATTTAGCTCACAGTATAATTATTTTTAAGACATTTACAAACAGATTTCCTATTTCTCCAATATAGCTTGAAGTTGAGTGTGAGAAAAACCATACCAGCCGTTAATGCTGTTCCCAACAAAACCAGACAAACTTTTAGATTATACACCCTCTTCCAGATCAACATCAAACCCACTACGAAACACCTAGACATACCCAGTTTGAGTAGTTCAAAGACCAATCATATTCGAGAAATGTTGGACCATATTTTTAAAAGAGTATGATAATGAAATTATGTTTTTCCCTGTGTCAATAGATCATTTATATAACTTTCACAAAAGGCCCATTTTACTTTCTTCTAATCTTACTCGTGCAAACATTATTAACAATGCTGCTTTATCCCTTTTAGCCATTATTCTGTGAAACTGTGATCAGGAATTATGTAGAGCAATTAAAATGCTATGTAAGTAATAAAAATTAGATTATACTGCATATAAATGACAGCAGTGCTTATGGAATCTACATATGAAAACAAATCCTAGAAATGAAATTTAAAAATCTCATAAGTCACAAAGCAACTTTAATGATTTTAAAAAAATCTGGATTGGAAGTGTCTAAAAGTAGAGATAGAATTGGTGTTTCAAAAGCTCTGAGTTAAACAGCTGGTAATCTATAAAATGTCCTTAATACCATCTTTTAAGTTTTGGTCAGGCCTGAATTGGTCAGGCAGTTGGACTAGATGGTCATTGTAGGTCACTTCCAACTGAAATATCCTATCCTATCCTATCCTATCCTATCCTATCCTATCCTATCCTATCCTATCCTATCCTATCCTATCCTATCCGTTCCATTCCATTCCATTCCATTCCATTCATCACCAAGTAGTAATGATCACATTATAGGGGAACAAACCCCTTCATGTTTTAGGCACTGTTCCCCTAAAATGCAACGTTGCCTGAAAACCCCCAAATATTGGTTGGTAATTGTTGCAGTGTGCCCCTCGAAAGCCACAAATACGGATTTTTGAGGTCAAAGAGGCAGACGCAATACAAAATGTGACAATTTGCTATGACAAACAGACTGTCAGCAGGTTTTTTCTTCTTTGTTCCATGGCAAGTGACACTCTGGCTCTCTCAGTAAGAAGTGTTACAATTCAAGCCACCAGACCTCAAACCACTTTAGTCCACTTATGCATCTACTTAAGGAACCACTGTTGTACACTGCCTATTTAAGCAAATAGAAAAATTGCCAAATAGACTGAAAGGGTTCATCAGAAGACTCCCCCCAAAACAATCAGATAAATAATGCTTCTCATTTATAGAAAACAAGTTCAAATATTGTTTTTATTTTGATTACTACAGGATGTTCAATATTACAACACTGAACTAAGAAGCTAAGAAGAGTAGGTAAAAGTCAATGTTGAATTTACACCAGAATGTGAGGATGTTACTAGTTTCTTTTGGAGATTTAGGAAGTCTTTCAATTAATAATAGCTTAGGGCACAAATTTTTTTTTTTTTTTTAATAAATTACAGCATCTAATTGACATTCAAACTGGTAAAAAAAATAAAGTGCCATTTTAGAAAATGTCTTTAAAAATGAAGCTCTTTTAGCTTTAAAGGTTCAAAAGTATTAATTTTTAAAATTTCTTTTTAGTTAATTTTCTTGACTTTTTATCAAGTTTATAAGTGTGAAGAAGATTTTGACAATTTATATGAAAATCATTGATGTGGCAGGAACATTTTTGATTTGTGACTCCATGAGTGCAAATGGAAAAAAAATAATTAAGTATCATTAAAATGACTTTTAGCTCACTCTCTATGCCTTTTTAAAAAATAGTAATATTTATTAAAAGAGAGAAGCTACTAAAAAAGGTTAAACATATATTGGATAAATATTATACTGAAAATAAATGTGGTTTTCTTTATTGGCTTCACTTTGTTATTTGTTTGCTCTGTGTCAGTTATTACATTTACTTTTTACCTCAACATATAGACACGAAATTTCCTGATATTTTTTTTAATAAAGCTATTGCAGTCCATAATGACACCACAGAACTATCTACATTACATTATTGCTTTCATGAAATTATTTTGCAGTCTTCCAGAATGAAAAGGAGAGTTGCAAACTGTTTACACTAGTGTATGAATCACTTACCTTCAGTTATAGAGTATGTGTGGAAGCTAGAAAAATAAAATTTGAATTTTTAAATCCTATTCATTATGAAAAGATGTAAATTTATGTGCAACAGCATAATATTTTATTAGCTTATGAAACCAGTTATATTTATGGCCATGATCCAGTTGACCCTTACATTCAAATACACAAATTTTCTCAGTGGAATTCTTAAGATTACTAACATGGTTGAAGTTTATCACAGCACAAATACTTTACTAGGTCAGTGCTTATATGACAAATGTTATGAGCCACTCCTTTGTCTAACATGAAGATCCTAAATTGTCTAATCCAAGAGTACAGCTTCACTTCAACAAATGATAAAAAAGATATATAATCTGGCCACTGTAGGAAATTAACTTCATTTACTGTATCTGGTGAGAGGTTACAATGTAGGGTATTCATAAAGAAAATAGATATATCTGCTTATGGCAAGTCAAACAGAATGGCCAAAGAAGAAAATAACACAGCTTGTGTGAATGACTAAAGTAAATACAGTGGTGCTTCAGATAACTCACAGTGATGTTTCTCAGTTGCCAGAAACTATCATGCTGTATTAAGTTTCATCATCTCCACATAAAAATAAGAACATTTATCCCAGACATAGACTCAAATCTCAGTATTTTCATAAAGTATTCTCATGAGAAAATAAACTAAAAGTTGCCAAGATTTCAAAGGAAAGAAAATGTTTATTAATAAAATGTTGAGTCATTTTGACAAACTAGTCTACCGATAAAATAAAAAGGAGGTTTAATAGCTTACATCACTTTTAAGAAGACATGGAAAATTATTAAAGATACAGTTAAATTATTTGTGACTACAGCTGATTTTCAGGAGAAGCCACTCTTTCACTATAAATACAGCATTTATCATTTCATAGGAAACTTCTATTAACTCAAATAAATCTGCTTTCAAACCAGCTGAAGTCTGATATTTCTAGGCATCTACCTGATTTATCTACCTTAAACCATCAAAACGCATAAATTGTTAATATAAATAAATATATACATGTATACAGCTTTTCATTGATCTTTCCTACTTTTGGCTGTACCAGCTGTCTATTACCTATACATCACACAACAGTTTCTACCACATACTCTGTTTTGGGGAGGGGGCTTCTTATTTTCAATTACTTCAGCTGCTTTTATTACAATGAGTCCTGCATCAGGAATGGAGAATTCTTACTGCTATCAGAGTTTAAAAGTGTGTCTACGACTTTTTTAAAACTGAAAGTTGTAACTCATATTCACTCTTAAGTGAGTGAGCTACCAACAAAAATGTTACTTCTTAAAATTAACTCCATTCCGGTGTATCATTTGTTATTACGCAATGCTTCCTTCTGGCTTACATAGTCATATGCAATTGGATAATCGTCCTGGCATATCATAGACTTAGATACACATTTATGTTTATATCTCAAACAAGATATTCAGACCACATGCAGCCAGAAAAAAAAAAATCCTGTGTAAAGGAATTGCAAAAAATGTAAGAATTTACATGAAAAATCAGATTTTACTTTGCACATCTTATTTCTTCAAAACTTATGAATTGTTTTCCTCTTTTAACCTGTCTAAACTCTTTAACACATTTTGAATCTGCCTCAATATCTCACTTATATTTTACTGTACAGTTTGTAGAACAGAACATGCAGTGACAATTTTCTATATTTGGAACGTTCTCATTACTATTGTAATCTTTTTTGCAGCATAGTATGGCTGGACCAAAATTCAGGAGAACTATGGAATATTGTTTTCTTCCAATGTAATGTCTCTTTGTTCCTGGCTGCTTCTAAGACTCTCTTTCTGTTTCTGCAATCTGAAGTTGTAGCAAGAATTGTATTCCCTATTTTTTCATCTGAAGTGACCTTTGGCAGGCTTTCTCTAGCACTGAACCATATGCATATGGGTCATCTTGGACTGGAGGAAATAATTTCCTACAGGAAAGTTGTAAAATCAGGATATTGTCTTCCAGAAACATGTGAAAATATACATGTTTTGGCTTGTATTGGGCTTTCTTCCATTCCTCTGAGCTTGTCCAATACTGCACTATATTTTACAAATTCTGATTTAAATTCTTTCCATTCAACAGGAAGCCATAGCCTTCCACTTCATCCAGCTGTTGCTTCACTTGGTTACACATTATCCAGAGAATGTTACTGTGCTCTGATTTTCCTACAGAGAAGAAAACTAGCTGTTTTGGTATACCCAAAAATTTGAGAACAACTTTTTCCATAAATTTATAGGAGAGATGTGGAACAAGATTACTTTAGTAGTAATATATGTCCAAATTTGGGAGGTTTCTTCTGAAAAGAAAAGGTACTGAGGAAAGGTTTCCATTCCATGAAAGGCACTCAGCAGAAAACACATAGTCCTGGGAATATGCAATGTTTTCATCATATGAAATTAAAGGAGTCTGTGAAATACTGGAATCTCAAAATCAGTGGATACCAGAATTGCTTCTAACAAAACTTCAATTGTGTTAGAGTTTTCTAGCAGATATTACTCAGGTTTCCTACATGGTGCTTATTTGTGTCTCTATATCTTTCATCTGTATTCCTGGCTTGCAAACATCCAAGATGTCAGCTGCCCACACTGTATATTTAGAATAGGCAAAGAAACAATTTTCATGGCATCAGTGATGTCACAGCTTCTTCAAATCCTGGCTACTCAGCATACCTTTCTGCTACAAGCTGTTTAATGCTGTTCAGCCTACCTGGCTGAACAAAAAGCTTTGACTTGAAGTCAGGAAAAAAAAAAAAAAGAGAGAGAGAGATATTTTATAACCTTTGAAATAAGGGGCCAACAGCAAAGGAAGTCTGCAAAGAAGTCATGAGGTTCTGCAGGGAGAAAATTAGAAGGTCCAAAGCCCAACATAGAACTTAATCTGACTACTGCCAAAGACAACAAAAAAGTGTGTCTATAAATATACTAGCAACCAAAGGAGGGCTAAGGAGAATCTCTATCATCTAGTGGTACTTAATGCCTTCTTTGCCTCACTTTTTAACTATAAGACCAGTTGTTCTCAGGGTACCCAGCCCCTTGAGCTGGAAGACAGGCACAGGGAGCAGAATGAAGCCCCCAAAATCCAAGGTGAAAAGGTTAGTGACTTGCTACAGCACATAGACACATACAAGTCTACAGGGCTGGATGGGATCCACCCCAGGGTTATGAGGGAGCTGGCAGAGGTGCTCACCAAGCCACTTTCCATCATCTATCAGCAGTCTTGGCTAAACAGGGAGGTCCCAGTTGACTGAAGCTTAACAAATGTGACACCCATGGACAAGAAGGGCCAGAAGGAGGATCCAGGCAACTACAGGCCTGTCAGTCTGACCTTGGTTCTGGGGAAGGTTATGGAGCAGATCATCTTGAGTNTGCTCATGCCTTGGACAGGCACACTCTTTGCTGGATGAAAAACTGTCTGGCTGGCCAGGCCCAAAGAGTTGTGGTGGATGGAGTTAAATCCAGCTGGCAGCCAGTCACAAGTGGTGTTCCCCAGGGCTCAGTATTGTGGCCATTTCCATTTAATGTCTTTATCAATTATCTGGATGAGGGTACTGAGTGCACCCTGAGGAAGTTTGCAAATGACTAGTCCTTCGGTGGTTAAACATAACAGATTTTTAAAATAAAGTTGCTGAAACTGGATGATGTACTTTTGGACATAAGATATAGTTTAAAATATATCAGCAGATCCAAATCATCTGTCCAACAATATAGAAGTCAGAATTCTGACTTCTGGTTCTTGAGAAATTACAGATGATATAGTAAATCTGGCGGACGAAAGCTTGACTTGTATCATAGCAACTCCAGTAGATAAGTTTACATTTTCTCTTTGGTACTGAGCTAGGTTGAAAAGTCCTAAAGATAGCAGGCAATCTGTTCAGAGTTCTGCAGGAGTCAGATGCCTGAACAACAAAGTGTGAATGTTTTGTGAAAAATAACACTAAATTAGATCTAGTCCATCTGAACAGGCAGGTAGTGTTTATGGTGGGAGGAAATCTAGTAGAAAAGCTTAAAGGCAGCCTCAATCAGAATGCTTGAGCCACTAGGGAAAAGGGAATTGTCTGTGTGTGTGTGTGTGTGTGAGCCACCTCCTCCAGCCCCCCTGGGTCATATTACCTAAATTCAGCACAGGAATTTTAAGCACATTGCTCTGGAGTAACCGATTGCACAATATTTATATTCCACCGAAGGCTGAACAGAGGGACAACAGAATTATTTTGAATTCTTTTACATCTTAAAAAATGGAAACGTAACCGAATTTGCTTTTGTTGTATGGTTACAACAGTTATTATAATACTTAACTGATGCAAACCAACTCATTTTACAGAGTCTGCTTGCATAGCTGACTTCTGCATGAGATACCTGTGCTATCTGTCAGCTGATTAACTGGAGTGCAACTAGCAGTGTAGCTATTGCAGCTCAATATACAGCTGGGCCTGAGCCAGCTTACTTTTGACCTGGTTTTGAAGCCTACATGGGATTTAGACTGTCACATATTGACTAGTTAATCCTGACATTGGTGGAAACTTAGAGAAAAACTAGCAAGGATCTACTGGAAGACTAAAGTTTATTTTGAAAAGCAGTATAGGTCATTGTTGTTGGTGCCAGTCCAAGTCTATTAAACTTGGTGCCAGAGCCAATGATTCATAACTGTTTGTTCAACAAAAGTTAATCTATGAACATGCAGAGATTACCTCAATGAGTTTAAGCTGAAATGTGAAACACGAAATACAATTTATTCTAATCTGTAACTCTGTATTTTTATTACCACCTGTAGTTGTATTACTGTATCAACTCTTTCAATATACACATAAGCTTTGAGAAAACAAAAAGAACCTAAGCTTTGCTAGTAAAACTTTGGAGTATCTTTCAGGCAAAACTTCTTAAATAGCTAGAAAAGAAAGGAGTCAAACGTATGACTAGCAGCAATGTGGCAACTGTCAGTTTGTTAGGCATTATAAGTACAATAAATTTTAAAAAAAATCATCATTTATTAAGACTAGTCTCTAAAAAGAGCAAATTCAACTTCATGCTCACTGAAAAAACAGTTGGAGTAAATTCTAGGAAGGCATTCATTAGTCCTCATCCCAAATATTATCAAAGAAAAATTGTTTATAATACCATTAAAAGAAATGGGAGTGCACTCAAGATTCAAAAGAGACTGACAAAAAAGCCACATAACAATTGAAATGTTGCAATGTCTGCTTGCCATTCTTAAGCTCTTAAGCTAACCTAAATACTTCTAGGCTATGCTACAAGCTGCAAAGCAGTCAGATGGAAAGATTCCTGAAATCAGTTTAGAAATATCGGAGTTTAATGCAATACCCAGTTTAATGTCCCATGTTTTCCAAAGGGATAAAAATATGTAAAAAATTGTTTTGATGTTATTAGCAGCTCCAGTGAACATCAAAATATATTGCAGGACTATAGCTTCACTTATTTTCACTTTCAAGATGTTGTGTTAAGAATGGATTATAATTGCTATTGTACATTGTGTAAAAGCAACAAAACTCTTCTCCTTGCTAACTACTACCTTTAAAAGCCTACAAAAAGACTCCTAGATCATTTAATATTTTTCTTCTTTTAACTGTATCACTGCTGCAATTGCTTTTCTGTTGACCAGTTGTACTGTACCTGGACGTTTAAAAATCATTACTATTTCACCCTTTAAAGTTATTGTCATTAGGGTGGTATTTCCTGCACAGGCATACTCTAACCACATGGAAAAATCACAGAAAGGAAACCTGAACTGAACTTGTGCAATATATCGAGAATATGTAGCTTATTAGAGATTCTTTAGAGATTATTTCTAAACTCCAAAGACTAGAGAGAGAGGAGCAAAAAAAGGTAAAAATTTTCTAGTCATTTTCATTTTAGTAGTATTTTGGTATTCATCTTGAAGTCTCATGGTTTCTGATCAGATGCTCATGTGTACTACAGCTACAATAAGTTTTTAATAGATGCTGAAGATTACTGAGTAATCCGGGATTTTTCCAGGATATGAGGATGACTGCAATTTTTTTGGTTTCTGAACATCAGTTGAATAACCTCCAACAGGCTGGATTCGTGCCCAGAGAAAGCCTCTCTCAAGTTGGTACCAAAGAAATGCATGCATCTAAAATCATTAAGTCTTTTTGAAAACAATTTCTTATGCCAAATGCAGAATAAACAAAGCAATAAAAGTAATCAAAAACTTACTGAACAACTTTAATACATGCAGTCTAAATTTTTTGGGCAATAAGGCATAAATTAATCCACAGCACCATGAAGGGCATTAACAAAATTAAAGAAAGGGAAATGGAAGGAAATGTTTCAGAACTACGCAAGACAGAGAAAATCTACCATCTGTGATACAGTCTATGTTTAGGTGGTATTCAGGGAAACTACTTACACAACAAGAATCTGGTTAGAAAGAAATGGGACTGCTTTGAGGTAAATTGTTTTTGCTATGATTTAACAGATCCAAGTGTTATTCATCTCCATGTTTTCTGGCAAAAGATGGTACCATGATAAGCACACTTGCTAGATTTTTAGCAGATACCACTAGAAGCACCTTTGTGGTTTTATTGCACATCATCTGTGAAGAATCAAGAAATGTCTGGATATTGGAACCAAGGAATATAATTTTTTTCATGATTCTGTAAAAGATGTTTTCCAATATTCTCATTAATATTGTGTACATGAACTTAGTGTTCTTCAAACCAATACATCTAATAAACACAACTATAGTATTAGCCATTGTTTGAAAGAAAGCAGGCAGATTGTTTATGAATTTTAACTTGCCATGTGATGAATGCAGGCAAGTGCAATGAACTAGAATACAAAATAATCTAAACTTTGAAGACCTACTGAAGAGCTATAGAAACATTTATTGGCAGCTTGCATTCTGCAACGAACAACTAAAAACATTTGGTACAAGTGACAGAACCCTTCAGAGGCCTCTATCCAAAGAAATCTTTAGGAAAGCTTCCTAGTTGTTCAGTCTGCTCAATCTAGATTAGGACCACAATTTCTTTAGGTGTTTGATTGCCAGCTGTGGTTGATTTCAATCATATATAACAATAGTTCAGGGGCTGTATCTGAAAAAAAAGATTTTGGCATCTAAAATCTATGTCCATAAATGGTCTACAATACCATACTGACTGAGCATCTAGACATTTTTATCCCACTTGAGCCTGTCTGGGACACAGAGAGAAGCTGGAATTTCTGGGGATGCCTGATCTGGCTCCAATGAAAATGTAGTTGTGCAAACTTTATGGTGTAAATTGATCACAGAAGGAAATTTTAGTTAACAAGGTAACAGTCAGAGCACTTGCCTAGTCAAAAAGAAAGCAAAATGTCTTATCACCTCAGTACCCCCAACAACTGGATTTCAGAATAGTTTTTCTTTCAGTACTTTACTGGTAGAATGTGTCTTTTTGTTGGTTTTGTGCACTTCAGTACGAAAGGAAGAGAAATTACACAACCTCTTTGACACTGATTTTGAATTACAAATTACTTAAGTTGATCCGGGAATACATAGAGAGACAACTTTAAACATTCACTTCCTTGTGTGTGTATAATCCCTGTAGGAAAAGATTGTTTCTCATAAATACTGAGGATCTTATAGTTTCCTGATAAACACATATAAATACTAAAATTCATTGTTAATGGAGCATCATTGTTGCATGTACAGGACCTCTGGGGAAGAAGTCGTGGGTCAGAGTAATAGTTTACATGTCTGATTTCTATTAAATTATTTTATTGGAAGGGTGTTATTGAATATACTAGCACTTTAATAAATGGCCTGACTATAATCAGAACAGTATTGTTCCTCTCCAGGCTGTCTAGCAGCCTACGATAATGTTAAATGATTAAGGTTAGCATACTTATGAATCTTTGCTGAATATGAAAATATTTTCTTTTGATGGCAATGTAAAAAAGAACTACTCCTGGCAGTTGCTTTTATACAAATTGTAAAATTGTCTTAAGTTTTATATGACACCAAGTACATTTTTCTCCAGCACATAAATTCCATTTCACTACGCTGTGAAACACTAACAATGTAGCATCTGAGACTTTGCATGGTATCACTTTATAAATATTTGCTATGTAAAATTTAGTTCATTTCTGGAAAAACTACTTGAGTTGGGAAGCACTGAAAGCATCAGCTGTTTAAGTTCAATGTTAATGGCATTCTTTGACCTCTAAAACATCTTTCACTGTTGGCAATAAATAACAATGTTACTGTAATAATTTTGCTGCGTTGTAAATTTATCCAGTGGCATGGGACCACTCCTATTTAACAGGAAGGGAGGTATACTGTTAGGTCAGGAAGAGAGCAGACTATGTGAATGGGTTGCCAGGGGAGTACGTCTAGGTTCTCTATTGAAGACATTGCCCTCATCCATGATGTGTGAGCTATCAGCATGACATATGTTACATTTCTTTCTTACCAAAAAAATTAAAGATATTTCATTAACTTGTAAAGCTTTTCGGATTACTCTGATAGATTCTACAAGGAGGAACAGAGGCTCTGTACATTTTTAAGGTAATCAAATCCCTGTCCCATTAAAAGATCTTAAGTTGTTTACAGACTGGGAGAAAAAAAATGAGTTGGATAAAAAAACAGTTGCTTAAAGATGTGAAAGAAACAGTGGGAAAAGAAAATGTATTTGATAAGCAATCAGTGAGCAGGGTAGGAACCGGAGTCTAGCTAGGTAAATTGACCATAATGAGCAGGTAAGAAAGTGGGAACAGAAACTGAAGAATGAGCTGAAGCACATATATGTGACTAAGAGGTGGTGAAGAAAAACAGTATTGACTGTTAAAAGAAATGAGAGGAAGACAGAAAGATGGAATACAATGACTGGAGAAAGCAGCTTGGGATATTAAACTCCTAATAAAAAGAGAAAAAAGATTGTAATGGGAAATTGAGGGATTACAACCTGTATTTCACAGCATCAATAGTATGCGAGAAGAAAATGGAAGGAAATTACACGGAAAGAAAGATGTCCAAGAGCAGAATGAGCCATCTGATGACTACAAAGTGGGCATACATAGCCAGTCTTCCTGAATCTCATCCATTCCTCAAATGACTACCAGTATTTATGAAACTCACAGGATATAGAATACAATTTCCTAAATGCAGGCATAGATCTAGGAATCTGTGAGCACCTTAGCACGATTTTCTGTTCTCTCTTCATTGCTGAAACTCTGGTGCTATGAAATTAAAGGCTCAGAACCAAGAGTACTAGATAATGACATTCTATTCTTGCCTTATTTCCAAAGAAAATTAAGGTTATACAGTTGCATTGTCTAACACCTTTTTAACTAACTGGCTAATTGCCACCATTTTTTTTTAGAGAGGAAGTGGTCTCATTTCGCTACATATTTTGTGAAGTGCAATGATTGGTCAAGAATACAGACCCCATCACTGATCTGCTGGGAAAAAAAGAAAATAGAGGGAATCAAGCTGGTGGTATCGTGCTTGGCTTTGTAGCTCCTGCTAATCAGTGCACATGCAGCTTTGTACCGTTGAGGGTGTTTGCTGATTTTCTAACTGGGCAGGAGGTAGAAAGGAGTAGAACTCCTGGAATTCCACAGGAGAAACTGGCCAGAATTGGAGGCATCACAAGGAAGTAGCACAGAGGCCAGAGATATTGGGTGACCTGAAGGCAGGAACAGGAGTCACAGCGTGCTAAAGGGAATAGGAACTAATGGGAAGAGGACTCCCTGATGAGCATGAGCATTCAGTACATTGTTCCCTCCAGCCCACGAATGCTGAAGCCAAGTTTCACTGAATTCCTGCATCACTGAAAGCTAAAACACTTTTCTTCTAACTCCCAAGAAATGGCTTACATGTACACTCAAAAACATGCAGTGAAGGAAGATGGAGTTAGAAAACCTTAGAACTAGCCTCCCAAACCCAGTTTGTCCTTTTGTACACTGGGCAGTAGATGCCCAGTGGCATTTCTAAAATACATTTGCGCATCCCAAGTACCAAAAGACCTTTGAGAAACAGTTTCTGTTTTTGAAAGCACCACTTAGTTTAATTTCAAAATTCTGCACTCTACAGGTAAGCAGAAAAATACTGATAATAAAACCATTAACAGGTTCTCTGCATGATCACAAATTGTACTTCTCATATTATGCATAAATTCATTCCTCCCCTGCATAGTGACTAAAATTTTTAATATTGTAGTTTAAATACTCTGTAAGCTTCCTTTAGAGAGTCTGCTAGTTAGGCTTCACTAGATTGTTGTGGGAAACCAAGTTATTTCTTGGCAACAAACTAATAATTTGTTACCTAGTTTATTTAGAAGATAGCCAGTAAAATAATTTGCCTCCTCTCATGCAGTTTACAAAGGCCTAAAACAATGCAGAAACAGAGGAGTGTGAATAACAAAGTAAAACAGAAGTACCTAAGTCAGAGAAGCAAATGTTGAAAATCGTTGACTGCTTTTTTCTTAGTTTTTCACCAAATATTGTTTTCATACTTTATAAACTGGTTTTCTATGTCTTAAACTTTGTTTATTTTTTGGCTCCTTCTAAAACTAGGGTTACAGGGAATGAGCTGCTCGGCAGGCATTTTCTCCTGTTATAGTTTATCTCACAATTCTAGTAACACTTGGTTCTTGGCTAACTGCAAATGTTCCCTACAGTTCAGACAAGCATTATGCAAGTTATAGAAAAATCAGCTCTGTGCTCGCCTGCTGTCTTGAAGATCTGTATAATATTATGTCCAGGAGCACGGAGTGATTTGTATCAAATTTATTCATTTCAGACCACCGCAGAGTGGAATAAATATTTTTCAACAAAGTATACACACTTAATGCTATCACTTCATAGTCTCGTAGGTAAACAACTGATTTGCTCAAGTATTACTCTGCACTGACTGTGCAGTGGTCACATTAAACATCTTTCCTCACGAATTATGTAACTCACATCTGGTGCCTCAGCCTTGGGATCTCTGCCATGTACTGCTATATCTATCACTACTTTTTTGGCAGAAACCTTTTCTTCTACCAGCTTTCAAACTTTGATGCATACTTTTTGCATGTTGCGATAAATATACACTTTAATTCCTGCCTTGTGCCAAGGTCAGAGACAAACAGTTAACTGTTGCTCTGGCTTCGACAACTCTTTAAAGAGTTAGTAACACAATTCAGCACCAACAACACTTCTGTCCTTTGCAGGGCATAATGAAATATTTTGGAAAATGAACTTAAATGAAATACGTTATTTCTTTTCAAGTTAGGAATGTTACAGAATATAGCAGTTTGTATAAGTTCTGTTTGTAACTCAAGACACGTTTCAACTTCTGAATAGGCCTGGAGTGAATACATTATACATTATTTTTTAAGAGGATTACAAGTATAGAGTATTTAGACCTATATTTATCTGGTCCAGTAACAGTGGATCAGATTCTTCCCCACTAAGCGTATTTCGTAATCATTTTCCCACCTGAACTGAATGCAAAACATTATGTTATAGGTTGTCTATAAAAAATGTAAATAGCTGTGTAAGGCAGGGAGAATATTATCTACTCCTGTATTCTAAATCATCATAATTTAATGGTTTCATACTTGTTTCTCCTAGAAATATGTCAAAATGTCTCTTTCTCTGTGTTTTTTACAAGTGTTCTTTTTCAGTTAAGTGTTCAGTTAGACTCCTATTAAGTTCAATAGCCCTTGTGAACCTGCATTAAACATTTACTTGTTTTTGGCATCAGAATATTGGCAGAAGAGAAAACATTGTATAGGTAACATTTGAAATTAATATAGAGATTGAAGTATGTGAGTTGACTTTCAGTCTAAAACTTTAGAAGATCAATGACACAATTGTCAAAATACGCTGATGCTTTCTTTAAAGTGTGACACCAGTTTTTTGTGTCTATATTTAATAAGGTTTTGTTTTGATAAACTGCAAATAGAAGAACTTGTGAAATCTGAATATCCAAATGCTATTATTTTGAAATGCTTCCTTTTTCCATTTTAAAAAAAAAAAATTGCCAGTGGAAGCCTTAGAAAACTTTCAGACTTGAATTTTGGAACTGTCAGAACAAATTATTTAAAAATAAAAAGCTTCTTTTCGACCAATTCAGCTAAGTATGATGAATCTATTGCATTTTTTTGAACAGCTGTAATATCCTGTACCCCCTTAAAACTGCTTTATTTTTGAAAAACAGACTATATGTCAAACTACCTGGTGGAGCTGGAGCAAGCAATCCACCACAAAGCTTAATACCCAGAGTAAACTGTTAGCAACAGATACAGACAGAACGACAGTTCCCACAGCTCACTTAGTAGTCCAGGTAAACATAAAAGCTGGGTGGAAATAATAAATTTCATTTCAGTTTAATAAGCTATAACGTGTAGAAGTGTGTTTATCTGATCAAAACTAAATACTTCTCTTTATTTTCTGGACAAAACAAACAAAAACGCAAGCAAACAATCAAACAAGCAAGCAAACAAACAAGCAAAAAACCTACCTATTTTTAAAGAAACATTCAGCTAAGGAAAAAAAAAAAAAAGGAAAGCATCAAAAGAGCCAGGAAAAATATGGTCTACTTTTGTTATATGCGATCTTTCCCATTACGTATGCTAGATAACACCAATGTTTTGAAATTAAAATGTCAATTATTTAGAAGACAAAACATGTTTTATCTTGCTATCCCAAGGCAGTAAGAAAACTTTGGTAGTGTTGTTAAACACTTCTATTATTGTGTCATCTGATGATATCTATATACTGCCACATGACTCAAAAGAGACAAAAGGTACGAAAAACAACTTTCCTAGAGAAGTACAGAAGCTTCTATAATCTTTATTCAGGGAAAGAAACAGTCAACACTTATAAATTCATATTATTATCATATTATTATTATTTTGATAACTGGTAAAATGGATATTGCTGCAGTATCTATCAATTACACAAAAAAAGTAATTTTGTTCTAATAATATATTACTTAATACATGCTTGGAATTTCAAGTTTAAAACATTAAAAGATATTTTATTCACTTCCATTTGGAAAACATTTACAATCTTTGCCTATGTTTCCTATCTGAAACTGAGAGAAATACCTGCTAAAATAAGAAACAGAGCTTGGCAAATGAACCCAGGGGAATTTGAAGGCTGTGAGACTTCATCCTGAGAAGTTTAAGATATTTTATTTTTTCTAATGACCTGAGATTAAGAAAAAAAATTGTATACTGTTATAGTATTGCATAATAGCAAAAAGATGCTTTTTTAAAAATTAAAATCTTGGGATCAGGTTAATGCTCAGCTAGAGGGAAAAGAAAACAAACTGATTTAACTTGTGGAGAAAACCAGTTTTCTTCCCTTACAGTTAAAACAGTAAGAAGAGACAGTTTTAGAGCAGTAAAGTGAACAAGATAGAAAAGGTCATTATTTCTGCAAGGGAAAAATTTTCTCTTCCATATATCAGAATTGCTCTAGTGTAAGTAAGTTGTTAGTTGTAAAAACTCAGTAAACAACGTATATCTAGTTCATTTAACATCTAGAGAGGAAAATGGTTTCGGACAAAAAATTATTGATATTCATCATCAAAACAAAAAATTCCTTCAATTTAGTGTCAAAGTAAATATGTCTCATTCATCCAGAAAAAATCCTCTCCTGAGTGACAGGCATCTTCTAACAAGTGCCTGACTTAGGTATGACTCCTTCTCCATAACGAGCTGGTATCTGGCAGATACCACTACTCAAGAACACTAACGCCATAGCAAAATTCTGATGTCTAAGACAAGAATCTCTATTAGGTAATTGGAATCTGGCAAATTATGTTTCGTTTTTATTTTAACCATTTTGCTCAACAGCATATTAAGAGAATACAGTGCTACGCTGAAGTAGAAAACAAAGTATTTCTCAGAAGAAAAGAAGAAAAAAACATGCCTTTTCCAACATGGCTTATTTTGAAACAAAAGAAAGGGCATTTATATTTTTAGATTTACTTCCACTGACTTTTTTTTACTAGAACTCTAAGCATAGTACTCAAGTGTCAATTTAAATTATCAACTGTTTAAAAAAATTTTTTACATAAATCTCTCATTAATGTTATTGAGGAAACTAAGCATTCGAAATGAAGGATGAATTAATTATTTCCATGTGTTCTGGGTGAAGCTTTTACTTGCCACAAGTAAAAAAAAGGACCAGAAAGGTATAGTATAAACCTTATTCTTAATTTAAGGTTAATATTGTCCTCTCAGTCAAAGTAACTATCAACAATTCTTTGAACCACAATGAAGATTAAATATATAATTTTCTACATTTTGACACTGCAGACAAATTTTAACTTAGCCTAGAAATCTGCATGCAAATGACACTTACTTGCCAGTGCAAACTAGGTGTAGGAACCTTTGACAAACAACATCTACCTCTGAGCATACGTAAGTGTATACACATAATTTAGCAAAATAAAATGAAGACTTGGGAGGTTCCTGCATGCAAGGTATAATATAATACTTGCAAAATTGGCTTGTTATAATTAAAATTTTATTTAACTGTTTACATGCATTTAGCTAGACTTTTTAACCTGCAGAGCAATTTATAATCTACTGGCATAATAGCTGCTTTGAAAACAACCCACTCTAGTTATAAAGGATGCATTGCTTTGCTTTCGTTTGAGAGATCATGCATTTCTTATTCACAGGTGCCTCCTTGATTATCATAAAATCATCTCTTTTTTGTAACGTCCTGCTAGTGTGCTAATTTATGGCTTTACACACCATGGAGCTATTACAGCTGTTATTTAATTGCTAGTATTTTGCAAGCAGAATGAAAGATAATGCAACGTATTTATGTTTACTTAGTAGTATTATCATTTGGCAAAAAAGTAATGGTCTGTAAACATCACACACACACCAAAACAAACAAACAAACAAAAAACACCACCAAAATCTGCCACTGGATTTTTGCTTTTTAAAAAAAAACTTCAAAGCAAAACTTTGGAACCAAATATATTTCACATTCAGCTTTCAAAAATGAACTTCTTTTTATACAAAGTGCTACTGAATTTTTGAGTTCCAGCAGGAAAAAAGTTTTCTGTGCAGATTCATAGGTACTGATGCATTTACTTCAAACTATGCCTCAAGCATTCTCAAGTAAACATACCGCTCTCTCGAGAAAACGTCCTAAATAAAATAAGAACAAGCTGCAACAACCGAAAATAGTTTCAGCATACTAATGATGGATATGTACACTTTTCTAGCTGCCAGAGCTTTTCCCTGTCTTCTAGATCACCAGAGTACTCCCTCCAAAGGCATTTTTTCCAGGAAAAACAAAAGCAAAACCAAAAGCCTTCTCACAAAGTTAAAATGCAGTGATGCATTTAACCATGCTACATTCAAGGTTGAAACCCTGATTTCCCTGAAAAGTATAGCAAAACTTTCAGTAATTATCCTGACTCAGTTTTTTATGTTAAGTTTTCCTTGCACAATGGAATGCTGAAATAGAATCCATACTCCTATAACTGCTCCACTAAGTCACTTTTCATAGCAAATTTATGCTTCTGTTAAACTAAATATACTATTTTTCCCTTTAAACAACATAAACTCTTAACATGCTAAATTAATTTTCCACTTGTGGTAGACAAGGAGAACTAAAGCTTCCATAACAATAAAGTATATTTTAAGTGGATTTCAGTACTATATGGGGAATAATTGCAAAAGGTGATGTACTTTGCTTGAACTCAGAAAAGGACTTCTAAGGTCTTTGAAGCAAATTATTTCTATTTGACAAATGGGTGCTAATCACAGCAGTATCAAGATGTAAAGTGATGTTTTTTGACATGAATTGATCCATTATACAAACAGAGGTAATTCCTTGGTTTTCAATATAAACAAGCCATAGTAACCCTTGTATTTAGTACTACAAAGATCTGGACAAATGCTGCAGGTATACTGTGTAATTTGAAAATGTAATTCATGAGGAAAAGGCTTGTTATAATCTAACAAATACCTCACATATGTATTTGGCAGAATCAGCGGGCAGTAGGAGATTATTCTTCTCAACTGCTTCACCGAGATGCTCCATATCTCTTCATAGCACTGCATTTTGCTGTATACATAACCTTCATAGCTTTGCTGATACTGGTACTTAACAATTCAGTGTTATTTTATTTTAGTTGAGAAAATACAGTTTCTAAGAAAGTATCTGAGTACAAACTTTGTTAGAAATTTCTTACACTAAAGACTTTAGAGTGAAAAAGAAAAAAACAAAACATTTTATGATACTTTGTGAAAAGGCAGCCTTTCCTAAGGAGGTGTGACAAAAGTAAGAAGACTTTTAGGAAAAACTCTTTATTGCAATCATTGCCTTTGCTACTATTTTCAAATAAAACAAAAAGTAGTGCTTTATTCAACAGTCTCAACATGAAGCAGCCCAAACTTTAGGCACTTAGTGCTCAATAATATCTATTTTCAGTTTAAAGACAGTGATGCAATTCCTACGTAGCTTCACTTGGTATCAGCCCAAAAGTGAAAGTTTGAAATTTAGTACTCATAAAGTCACTTATTGAAAATTATTACAAAATGATTAATATTACAACTGATATTGGTAGATCAAAGAGCAGTTCCTACACCAAGAAAGAAGTGTTAAGCATGAACTATTACCGCATAGATTGGGATGCCCACCAAGCAAGGGTGCAAACTCATTATACGGAAAAAGCTCAGGACCCTAAAGGAACTACCAGCCTTTACTGCCCCTGCGTGACCTCCCCTAGGGCATCGCCCCACCTGCAGCCCACACAAATGTGATTTGGGAAGAGTGAACGGTTACACATGTTTAGGAAACCTCATAAAAATCAGTCCTGTAATTGAATCTGTTGTTGTGACTACAGGTGATAATTTCACCAGAAAGCTGCAAACACTGCTGAAAGGATCTAACCAAGTTTAGTTCAGATCCTCATCTGCTGTGATGTAAGAGTCCTGGCTGACTGTAGATAACATGCAAGAAAATCGTCAACATGTATAAGAACTTTCAAACCATAAACATATCATTATTTTTAAACATATTGTGTTCTTGCTGATATATTTGATGAGCAAAGATTATTTGGCTGCAGTATTTTTCGTATTGAAAAGCCAGTAAGTTGCTATAGCTACACGTTAGCTCGAGCATACGTATCCTTTTTAAAAATCCAAAACAAAGAGACGGCGTGGGTGATCTCTTTTCTCATATTCTGAAAGTATACATTGTTATATTCTAGTATCCCACCCACTTTTTTTTTCCCACAAATAACCTCCAAATAAATTAATACAATTTATTGTAATTATTTTAAATTATACAGCCCAAGAACTGTCATTGTCATGAGGCTCTTTGAATAATTCAGAATGAACTCATCACTCATTTATCCAGAAAAAAAACTTCTACCAGATTAAAAAATACAAACTTATCAAACATACAATATAGTTCTATAAAATATTAAAAGAGGAAAATAACCACTGATTTGGAATTCTGAAGTATTCTCAAGGTACTTACACCACCTGCAGGCTCCAAAAATTGATAAAAGGCCCTCTGTCTTTTCCTCTATGTTTAACATTATTTTGTGTTATATTTTCCCTTATAGTTATAGTTTCCCTTATAGTAACAGCTTTGTTATTTTAACTAAGCTTATCATTGTTATATATTTCATCTGTATGTATCCCTTTGCATTTTACTTCCCTACATTGTACAGAAGTTGAATTTAAAATAAGGCAGTAGATACTGTAAAATATTGTGATATTTCTGGATTCTAACTTTCTACCTCTTATTATTTTAAATTTTTATATAACCTCTTTAAGCTATAACGACTTCAACATTCATCCTGGGAAAAGCAAAAAGGGCACTACAGCAATTTATTCGACTGAGGTTTATTTCTTATGTTTACATTTATTTCTATTAAAATATAGATGGATTTTGTTGAAAACCTGTGTGACTTCTGGACGTTTCTTTTGGCTTCAGTTTTCAGTATGGCCAAAAATACACCTCAAAACGAACTACTTGCTATATAAAAGTCATTAAACTCCTGTCATTGAAAACCGAGTTAATTTATTTTCCTTTTCTATGAATTTTCTGGGATCATTATTTGACAAAGGCAAATGTCTTTTTCCAAACATATCATTTTATGTGTGTATAAACAAGTAAAGAGAACATCCACCTATCATATGAAGACTGAATATAAATTATACACACTGAGAATGCCTTGTCCCTACGTTCCGAAAGTCTCATTTTTCAGTAGACATAATATCCTCATTAATTCCAGCTGCTGAAGAAACAGAGATAGTCCCTAAAATGGCCAGACTCCAAGCTAGATTTATGTAAACATTAATTCCATATAGGTGATACAGAGAGGTATGTGTGTTTGTAGGGATGAAGAAAAGAAACGTGTGGAAAGAAAACGACAAGAAAAATCTGAGACAATAGACCTTAGTATTGTACTGCAGTGAATAAGCTGAAACTTCCACATTATTGAAAGAAAATCACCTTGTTGAAGCATGAAAACTGTCCAATAAACTGTTCTACTACGAAACCTACACAAAAAGTTAGTACTAGATAGTAAAAAATGCTGTCAATGTAGTAGCAACACAGTCATTTAAAATTGTCAGTGCTAGGGGTATCGAAGATAGTTCAGGAGTTAATCTGCTCCTGACATCAAATCACAAATCTGAACACCCTAGATTCTTTTGTGCAAACCCCGGGTTCTTTCTGCCACTTCTGGTACAGAGATTTGATGAAACAACATTTGAAACAAGTGAAAGTGGCATCATGGCTGCCCGGAAGTGTAGCAGAACTATCAGTGTGGATTCCATGAGTTATTTGCCAAAAAGAGCAGGTTTTTAGGGTATTTTGAAACTGCAGTTATTAACTTTTGAAATATTTATGTCCAGTGCACCTCACTGGGAAACAGCCATTTAAAGTATTCATGTGAAATAGTGGCCAACAGATTGGTAAATAAAGATATCCTGTCATGCTATTTCAGGACATCTAAAGCCGTATACATCAAAGAAAGCAATATTTCATAAACTGTCTATCTGGGCATGTCTGGAGAGTGCAAAAAGTTGGGTTTCCCACATCTATTTGCAGGGCTAATATTCTTTGAGTTTGGACTTCTTCCAGAGTTTTTATTTTCCAGTTTTTATTTTGCCAAAAGTAACTATGGTACTGCCCTATTCAGTCTCATTTCTATCACCCTGGTTTGAGCAAATTATGTGGTTGGGAAAGTGATTCAAATGGTGCTGTATGGTTCTAGAAGCTGGAAGTCCATAAAAAGAGATAATAAGTGCTATATTTTCTAAGTTAAATATTCTTTTTATTGATTTAACTAATGCATTAATTAATTTTGGACTATTTTGCTCAGTTTGTAAGCAGGCTCACCACAAGCTAGAGGTAAGCATTTATTCTCGCAGTCAGCAAATTGCTGTTCAAAACACATAAACTACTTCTGCTGCAAATTCACAGAAATTCAGTCCTCTTAAAGGTAAATAAAAGCAGTCTGAGTTTTTTTATATCCCTGATAAACAGGTATATAAAAATGGGTACTGAATCTTTCAGCTACATCTGGACCCAAACTGTCTCCACCTGCTTTGCGCGTGGATTACACTGCTTATATTACTTGAAGTCAGCAACAGCAATATAGTAAACGGATGAGATTCACAGTAATATGCAAATTAGTCCACATCCATAATATTCTATCTTTCTATATGATTTGGTTGAAATAGAATCAGTTAATTCAGAAGCCATTTTAATTCCCTATATAATTCCATATACATTTCCCAGGACCATGTTAAATTAGAGCATTTTTCTGCACTACTGTTTTCAGAAGTATGTAACCACGGTTTTAGATGACGGTCACAAGTTAACAGATATTACCTTCTGCATGCCAAGTGCTCCATGACTTTTGAATAACAAAAAAAAATATTTAATTTCTGCCTAGAAATGCAATTTACTAAACATAATCAATAGCCCCTTTAAAATGAGCTGAAAACAACCTAAAATATCCCAACCCTACTGGATCCCAATCCATTTTTTTAAGTCTATTATGGTATCCTGAATATCAGCACTTCAAAAGTAGAAGTTAAAGCAGTAGCCACTTAAAATATATAAAATGCAGTTTAAATATTTTGGATGAAGCCAGCCATGAAATGTTTCTTCTGCTTCATACAGTTAAGGACGTATGACAGTTCTAAATAAATCTTTCCATCAATTCAATGAAAAAAACAAAACAAAACAAACCCTAAGGATTACTTTCTATCATCATAAATACCATTGCACAGATCCAACAAATGATAACCATAGGTCACAGAGCAGGGATGGCAAGCAGGCTTCTTTACCAATTCTAGGGCATGTCCTTCCTACCTGAACCTACTTGAATCATCTCCCTCTCCCGAAACAGTATCTAAACTTCCTAAACTTATTTTTTCTTTTTCTTTCCCTTTCCCTCCCTTCCCACATTCAGAGATATTGTTGCTACTAGCTTTTGGCAAAGCGCTAATACAGTTTAGTCCACCATTGCCTTTATTTTGTGAGGTAGCTCTGTTGTAATGTAGAGAACTAAACCAACAACAGAATCTTTCTTAGGCTCTAGAAAGCTATTCTCACAGTAAAACTATGCCCACATTACGGGCTTCCACTTCATAGCAATTGCTCCATTAGTGCAGTTAGGAGGTCATTTGGGAGTGTTAAAACTATATTGTGTAACCTGAGTAGCCTGTAGGGCATGATATATGTCTCCCATTTACACAGTTCAGAAAGCAGCGTCTACTTATCAGTAGCCAGGTCTGCCTCAATGATGAATTCTAATCATAAGTCAAGGAGATGGTAAACATTTCTGATACTCATGAAGTTCCCTCTTCAGAGAGAACTGCTATTATTGCAGAGTCTTACATAACTGAAGGCTAAAGTTAACACATCTTTTTAAAACTCATTATTTGTTCAAACACTTTTTAAAAGAACTTGGAAGTGTTTGTGTAACATTGCCCCCTGGTGAACTTCTTTGTAATATTTTTATTTCAAAACTTAAAATGTATTTTTACCTCTATTATTACTGTATTTTATTCCTCTTGATGACTAAACGTAATTAATTTAATAATAATAAACCTGTATGCATTTAAAGGCAAAATACTCAGATTATATTAAATAGGAAAAGCTAGAATATTCTGAAGTTATTTCTTATTAATCTCAATGGTGAGGTTTCCAGGGCAGACTGGCAATAGTCTAGTGTTCCAATCACACAATCACTTTCATACTTAAGGTCATATCAGTAAAAAATTTTAAACTGACCCATATTTTTATATAATACCATTGGATATGGCATAAAGCTTGGTACCTCATTTACCAGACCACGATAAAATAAAAGAATAAATAGTTCTATTGAAGAAAACATAATTAAGTAGAATACTCCATCTAAAATATAAGCTGAATTTTGGGAGAACATGAAACACTGCAGCTGTAATTCTGCATACAACAGTTAAGCTCATTTTAATGGCTTGGAGAAGGATTATGAGTTGCAGTAGGAATTACTTTGAATTCCATTCACTGCCTATAAAAAGATTACTGCTAGGCTTTTGGTGACATTGACTCTATCAAAAACACTAGGTAAAGGACAGACATTTCAGAAGTGTTTGAAATCCAATACCTCTTATTTGGTTACGTACATTTTTTTTCAAAGAATTACCCATGTTAGAAAGAATCAGTCTCTTCAGGTACTGAAATGTGATCTCTTTTCTGTAAGTAATCTTGTCCCAGGTGTAATTTCTAAACATTCTGAACTATCCCTCCCCTTACACATAAGTGAAATCTATACATGACTTGCATGGTCAAAGACAAATTCTCAGTCTTCATGAAAATAACTCCTGTCACCTGTCACAACAGGAAACAACAATGTGATTTTACATATAAATGTGTATGTGTATGTGTGTGTATATATATATATATATACATTCACACACACATATATAGCCATTACACAAAATTTGCTTGAAAGTAAAACAAGTTTTTCATTGGATTGCATTAATTTTGTAGTCCTTTTAAAAATGTTATTATATTCCTCTTTACCTAAAAATGGAAGCTATTGTGAAAAGTCATTTGGCACCCAGGTGGCAGTACTGTCACAGAGGTGGCAGAGCTTACATCATTAAGACCTTGCTTTAGACGCAGCTTCTGAGTGGGCAGCATGCCAGTCTAACAGATGGACATCAGTAATGGCAGCAATGTGCCCTTGCATGTGCCTGTGCATCTTCTGCATTTGCCTGGGGAAAGGCTTTCATCCAAGACTGTCCAAACAGCTGTTCATTCTGAGTTTCTATCCATATTGTTAAGAAGAGATGTCAACACTAATCCATTTTTAAGCTAGATTAATTATTTTTAAAAAGAAAAGTAAAGCAGCTTTTTGGCTAGTAGAGTGCGAGCAGAGTCAATATTTCACACAAGCACATCAACTTCACAAGGCTCTTAACTCTGGCTTTCAAGTGAAAGAAAAACTGAAAAGCCATGGTTACCCAGGATAAAACGAGGGATTAAAGCCATGTCATCATGAACAAATCCAAACACAGATGAGACTCAGTTTTGCATGATACTCCAGCTGGATGCCAGTATATTTTTGTATCTGTGACCAAGTGGTGGCTACTCGGACAACCACTATTCCATATAACAGTTCTTAGAGGGATTGTGTGCCCATTCTAGGCTCACTTTCTGGTGGTTTCTTTTTTATATCCTCTCCCTAAATATGCCACAATGTGGTGGGAGAAGAACAAAAAAAGGAGGCAATAATCAAATAGTGACAAACCATTATGTGCCTCATGGTCCTTGGTGCTGTGCCTCGCAGCACCAAGCCTTATCCCACCTCCATTGCAGTGATGGAAGAAAATGAATAAACTGACACAAAGTTTTCTGGTAGTCCAGAATCTGCTTTCCATGTCCTTTCTCTTTGGCACTATATCAGGACCTGCTGTCCCACAGTTGAAGACTATAAGACCAGAGCTTTTCCCACTGACTGTTTATTTAACTGAAATGTCGTAGGATCAAAATCATACAGATGAGATGCTGGTCTGTGAGCTATCCAAATCTTAGGGCTTTCAGGCTATCTGTTCATACAGTTAGACAGTTGACAAATTACAGCCCTACAGTTACTGACATTGTATTGCCACTTTATTGGCAACAAAAGCTGTAAGGCCTGCTGGTCTGGCAGCTCTAAAAGGGTTGGATGAATGCATGGATATATATAGCACCCAGCAATAGCTACATTATCTTTCCTAAGTCTTTGGGATGACAATAAAGTGCAGGGTCCCGTGGCCGATTCAGCACACTTAGTAGGGTTGATATGAAAATCTTGATTTCTGAAAATTGATGAGGTTCCCCTTTGGATTGCAGGGCCCGTACAAAAACCTTGTGCAGTTACGTGGACCTTATTTGTGATTATGAATAGAAGCAGAAAAGTGATAGTATCTTCATTTTTAAAATACCAGCTCCTTGGGGAAATGAAGGTTTTACTCTTATCTTCTATAGCAGCTAAATTTTCTTTGCATGCTGCTGACAGCATGTTAGCCATCAGCTGGAAGACACAGGTTCCATTCTGACCCAGTGCAATGGGTCAACAGCTCTTACAACGAGTATTTTAAAAAACAAACAAAAAATCCTCTTCCATAACTGCTTTACCAAATAAGCTCATACTACTAGTCAGGAACTTTTCAGGTAAAGAAAACAGGGAAATATTTCCAAGTTTATAACAATGTTAAATTGTTTGTTTTGTTAAACACTTGAATCCTAATGTATGCTATAATCACATCTCAAAGTTTGATGTAATGAAACAGTGACCCCTGGGAAACTAATGGACTTCTGGAAAATAGCCATCAATAAGTACATAAAAGATATGTTCCTTTCCCATTGAAAGAAGACATGGTCTTCACTGAATTTCCATATGATCACATCCCATTCCAGTTTGGACTGTAAAAAAAGGGGTTTTCACATGACATTATTGCTTTGAACAACCCTCAGTGTGCATAGAAAAGACCCAGGCTGTCAGCTGGAAAACATTTCAGAAAATGACTGTACTTTCTGCATGATGTCAAAACTGTCTTTGCCACCCTTCTTTTTTAATGTTCCTTGAAAAGTCATTTAAGCATTTACAAATAAACTTTCCACATCAAAACCTAGGGTATCCATGCAGTGTTTTGTTCTATTGTGAAAGCCACAGCAATTACAGATTAGTCTGGTAGATCTTTGGCTCCTATCTCCCTAATTTTATAAAGGCAACATTTTCTATTGTAACACATTACTATTTGTTTCCTTGACAATCTTTCTCATCTAGCCTTCAAGGCACAAATGATCATGGTCTTGGCAGCCCTGAAACATTTCTCATCAAATAAGTCCACAGAACATTTTGTTAATTCTCTCTGTATTGGTGTCAACACAGCAAGTGGGGGAAAAAAGGCAGCAGGAAGAACTTATTACTCTTCTCCTGTTGCCTGAGGAAAGGAAGTGTATATGTATCTGTATGTACACCTGCAAATTTTCCTATATATTTACATACCACAAAATATTCTGTGCTGTTATTCGGGCAGCATAGTGCTGGGACATAGCTCCCCAAATCTCTGCTCCTTCTTTCCCCCTAGCACGACAGTGAGATTTTTCACTCTCCTGAAATTGCTTCCTGTGTTATATCTTACATTTTTGTTCATGCACAGGCACACTCACATACACTTATCCAGTCTTTTGGATGGACTACTCTACACTCCTATTGCACAATTTTATTTTAGTCCCTCAAATCAAACCACTATGATCAAGAAACCTTCGAAAAAAGGTGATATATACGTATAAGAAATAAAAAATTTATTGAAAGGCTAAAGAACTGTCATACATAGATTGTTTTTCTTCTGATATTTTCTTTGTTAGTCATCACTTTAATGTCTAATAAATAGAAAAACTTCCTTCTTTTCATGAGCAGCCTGTTGTCAGTGCCAAACTTGGCTTGTAGTTGATATTAAGGGATCAAATGTACTAGGTTCTGTGTCTGTTGTTGAGAAGAAGGCTAATTCCCAATAATAGTAAACCTTGGTACCATTTTTGGGGGCAACAGGAAGCCTAATTCAGTGTACCCCACTCCTCAGCCCTCTGCCTTTGCTCCATCATTTTTTATTCTTCATGAGAGAAGTAGAAGCCCTTCATTGACTGAGCCCGCTCACCATCAGGAGACACTCCTGAGAAGCCACAGGTCACCTCTGCTAGAAACTGCAAACAGTGCAAGCTTTGATTCTAGGCACTGTGAAAAGCACACACAAACAGACAGGTTTGTTTCTAGAATTTACGATGAGACTAGACAAAAACAAAACACAAGATAAAAGATGCGTGATCTGTGTCTTCCAAGGGAAGAACTGGAGTACACTGAGATTTAACCTCCTACAGGAGAAAACAAATAATCACAGCCTAGATTTCCTAGATTTCCACTTTTGCCACCAGACCATCCTCTCTGAATTCTGTTTACTACCATATGTTAAAAAGACTTAGAGACTTATAGATGGGATTCTGTAATTCAGTATCACTCTGATACTCTGATGCAGGATTTTTGGTGAGGGTGAACATTCCTTGGGTCTGTTCTACAGAGTAAGGATGAGACTTAAAGAAAGTGAGGGAAAATGAAGAGGAAGGGAGGAGAAGTGTTAGAGAGATCACAAGCTTCTCTGAATTAGAGATGTTTTTATAACAGGCACCAGCCTAGGCTTCATGTTTTGAGAAGGTAAATAATATCAGGCTTTTGATTTCCACCTGAAAACCATATATTAACAGGAGAGCTTATCTGAACTCTTTTACCCATCTTGCTAGGGGCTCTCTCTCTCTTTTTGACCAGAAATCCCATACTGAGTGCAGGTAGGCAGAAAATAGTCAGATAAATTTAGGTTTCTCATTGAAATCCACATTTCCTAACCATTTATGCTTTGTGTAGCATTTTGCTTCATTTTCACATTTTCTTACTCCTTTCAGAACTGAAAAAGATAGGGCAGTGACTGTACTCAGCGCTGGTGAGGCCCCACCTCAAATCCTGTGTTAAGTTTTGGGCCTCTCACTACAGAAAAGACATTGAGGTGCTGGAGCATGTTCAAGCAGGGCAACAAAGCTGGTGAAGGGTCTGGTGAACAGGTCCTGTGAGGAGCAGCTGAGCGAACTGAGGCTGTTTAGCCTGGAGAAAAGGAGGCTGAGAGAAGACCTTATCACTCCCTACAACTATGTGAAAGGAGGTTGTAGCATGGAGGGTGTTGGTCTCTTCTCCCAAGCAACGAGACAGGACAAGAGCAAATGGCCTCAAGTTGCACCAGGGGAGGTTCAGACTGGGTATTATGAGAAATTTCTTCACTGAACACATTGTTAAGCACTGGAACAAACTGCCCAGAGAAGCAGTTGAGTCACCACCCCTGGAGGTATTTAAAAGACGTTCTTAGGGACTTGGTTTAGAGGTGGACTTCGCAGTGTTTGGTTAAGGGGCGGACTTGATGATCTTAAAGGTCTTTTCCAACCCAAACAATTATATGATTCTATGCTGATGCCTGTCAGAACATGCCCACATCTGAAGATTTATGGTGAATGCTGGCATACAAATTGCTTTTCAGCTGTTATGAATTTTTCTTTCTCATAGTATTGATTTCCCAGGGAAAAACAAAACAAAACAAACAACTTTTAGACATGCCGGGTATTATACAGCAGGGAGGCACCATATTCCCTTTATTTTTTTTTGTCACTGCCCCAGTTTCATTTAACAAATTGCTCAAATACATTAATTCATTTAAGATTTCATATATGAGACACAGATGTTTTCTATCCCCAAGAGCTGACTCTGGGGGCTATGAGGTAATGACAATACTAGCTAACACCTTTCATCTTTATGAAGATTATAATCATATCCTCTACTTGTTTTGGATAGTTTGCTTTTCACAAGAGAAAAGAGAACTCTAGAACATAAAAGAACTTCTCAACCTCTGGAAGAAGACCTTTGTGTGCTTTTTCCTCTGTGCTGCCCCAAGACACACATATATTCTGGCTTTCCTCAAAAATTATAGCATGTGGATTCTAAAGATGTAGAGTGATCCAGTCAGGTACCTGACACAGCAATTGGGGGGAAAGGATTCCCACATGCGGTGCAAAGTGTTCCTGCCTGGCCCACAGATTACAGTCAGAGAGGTTCCCCCCAAGAACAACATGGAATGCCTGGATGCACGTGTTCAGATTGTCAATGACCTGTCCAGTGTGTCCAAATTGTTACATGATCTGAGTCAAAACCATGTGTTTTATAGCTTTTTCAGGGCTGCAAATCTCCTCAGTCAGATTACTTTTAACTTTCCATTTATTGACAAATATTCTTTCTTCATTCACCTATTCAAATCAGAACAAAAAATAAAAATGTATCCATTTACAATACCTTTTCTGCTGAGGTCCACATGGTCTCTGAAAACAAACAGCAATTTCTTGTTAACTTCCATTACATAGCCATGTAAATCCACTGAAGGCAGCTAGAAAGAAAGGGAATACACATAGTCTTAGAGTCATTTGGATGATTATACAAATACTTTACATTTTTAACTCAAAGGATTAATTTCAAGTGTTTATTTATCAAACATTATTTGTAAGTCATCACTGTAAAGATATGGAGAGGGTATTTGGATAATCTGGATTTTAATCAGAACCAACAGTTCTGACATCTGGGTGCTTCATATTGCTCCATGGATTTGCCTTACTGCAAAGAGCACTTAAACCTGTAAAAATATAGGAAATTTATTTCTTGTGCCCTTTTTCTGCTTTTTGAGAAAAGCAGGCTCTTTCTGTCTCACATAATCTTTGCATAGCTTCTAAGATGATGCACACAACCATTTCTAGTAAGGGCTCTAATTATATCTAAAGTGCTACTCTACTATACCTTAGTATATGAGTTTAAATGAGGGTTTCACCCTGCTTGTGTGCTCATTTACTTGGCAACTGAAGAGATTATTTTGTTTGTTCTCAATTAGTTTTCACACTGTAGAGTTCAGACATTAAAAGTTTCCAGCTCTCTCTTCTGGTTGTGAATACTGATGTTGTAGCATATATTGGGCTCTTGTATTTTCAAGAAAATAATTCTACTGTTCAATTTTCAATCCATGTTTATAGCTCATTGCACATGATGTCCAACCAAATGGCCAGTGATTTTCTAATGATAAAAACAATTTCATCCTTAGTTGAGATGCCTTGCGTTCTATAGCTAGTTCACTAGAGCTGTGACCTTCCTCTTTATCTATAGTCTACAACTTCTAACAGACTTTTTGCACTAACACCATTCCATGCTAGTGTTCTTTCAGATAACACCTGTATCATCAGTCAGAGACAGTAAAGAGCTCAGAAATTATACTAAAGGAGTTAAGGCCATATGAAAAGGGCTGTCTGCTCTTCAACCAATTTTCATTTTCATTAAGCAGAAATCACATCACTTTCCAAGTTGCTGAAAGGAAAGGAAGTACAGAAAATGATTCGGTATCAGTTATATCTGTTTGGGATTTTGAATATTTACATAACATTAGAAGAAAACAATACCTTGAAAACTTATTTTTTGTTATCCATTGATTTTTTTCTATGAATAATATTCTACTTCAGCCACTTCTATCAGGCTCTACCTGGCTTTGAATATTCAGACTTCTGAATTCTTTTGTTGATTATAAATCATTTTTTCTTCCTCACAACAAACAGCTATTTTGTTGGTGATTTTTGAAAAGTCTGCTGGAACAATAGATCCCCAAACTTGGCATTTACTGAAAATGTTGAGACATTTAAGTGCAAGAGAAAATAGGGCTTTTTTTATAATCTGTCATGACATGAAATCATATATACACATTTGTCCTACATAAAATATAGTATGCTGAAAAGCAAACTAAGCTCAGAAATGCACTCATTAACATGTGCCATCATTTCTAAGACACTGCATCAAACTCTTTTTTATTCAGTATTAATTTTGTTGCACAATGCCCTATTTTGTTGCACAACACAGCTTCTAAAAATATGAAATAGCAGAAAGACATGATTAACTGTTGGAAACCATGAATAAATAACAAAGCACTTAATACTGTATAAACAATATTGCGCTAATATTTAGGCACTTTTGCATATCTCATATGTTTTACTCATTCAGACTCATTATCCCAGTACAAAATACCAGCTGTGACATTGTAAATGGGTTTTTAGCATGTTAGATTTTTTTAATCACATTCTGGAAATATTTGACTTGTCTGGTTTTGCCTGCTTACACTTCCACTTTTGCAAATTTTGGCCAGATGAACACAGAAAAGCTGTGCCAGGACTCATGGCAAAAGATAGTTCTGAGAGCTCCCTTCAGTGGATGTTTGTTAGAGTCAACACTGAGCTTTCTAACCTGGAACAAGAAACCAGACTAGACCCTGGCTAACTTTTCACACTGATCCAACCTGCCAAAAAACCTGGTCTATTGACCCACACAGAGCACAACATTTTGTATTCTAAAGAGCAAACAGATATTGTTATGTCTGATGCATGACAATCTGTAAAAGAAAGAGACTGATAACTGTTATTGGAGTGCCTTTGCACCGAATTAAATAATCACATGTTGCATTGTCAACACAGCCAAGAAACACAACGAGCTAAAATGCAAGAAATAGACACACATAACAATAAATGTGGACAAAAAACACCAAACAAACAAACCAAACAAACAAAAAACCCAACATATCAAACAAACAAACTAAATGAAACTAAACCAAAACAAAACAAAAACAGTTTAGGGAGAGCTATTTCACAGGGCTTTTCCTGACTGAATTAAGCTGCTTGAAATAAAATGCCAGCAATCTTGCAGTAAACAGGATAAGTCCATTTCTTTTTGTCATTTGGTTTTGATACATCACCCAGCCAACTCAACTTGTCATTTCAAAACAAATGAAAGTGGGCAGCCAAATCTATCACCCACACTTGCTCTAACTCTGAAAGAAATGACAGATCTAATTTGGCTATTTTTCTACAAAGAACATTGCAATCAAAACATTGGAATATTTTTACTGAATAAATACAAATAACTGGAGAGTGTTTACAAAAATTGAAACTTATGGCATATATCACAAAGATTCAAAGTATTAAGGCACAATGTTCACGTAACAGGAAGAGATTTTCTTGTCATTTCTGTATGGTGGAAAACTCGCTATTCTGCAACACTCGCTACTCCTTTCTGCCCACTGCCGTGTCCAGGAATGATGACATTGCCAGTCGTCATATCCCCACGTTAATTAAACTTTAATGGAAGTCAATATGTGTGAGGACTGTGTTCAATAAGCAATGCTCATACCATCACTGTCGTGACTCAGACCAAAATAACTGACTATTAAAAATAAATAAAATCTTATAACACAAAGTTTTTTATTTCAATCTGCTTTGAAAATCTTTGTGGAAGTCCAGTATTTCACGGATTAGACTGGAATAACAAACATGCAAAGTTTGTCCAAGATTTGCTACAGGTAATTTTTTAAACTGTACCTCTGTCTGTATCTAAACAGATTAAAACATCAGTTTTAAAAGTGAACAAGTAGATTTTAAAAAGCTGCTTTGGATCATGGTTTGGTTTATGTTCTGCCAAATGACTGCCATACACATGAAAGGATGAAAAAGCTTCCTTTTTCAGCAAGACTTCCTGATCCATTAAGCCATCAATGACATTTTCTTTAACACGTCATTTTAAGCTGAGAATAATATTAATTCTACATTCTGGAGACAGCTGAATTTTTTGCAGCCTTTCTTAGTGTTTCATCCTTACTAAGCTACCAAGGATTACTGAGTACAGAACCCTCACTAACTACGGGTTTTCTTTGTACCCAGAAGCAGTACCAAAAATTTCATTGAGAGAAATGTAATAGGCAAATTTAGGGTACGATCATACATTGCTCTGAAAGACTTGTCTGTGGATCCTTCTTATCTCCAAATAAAGATATTTGGTATTCAATATTGGCAGTCTAAGATTCTCAGAAAAATCATGCCCATAAACCTAGACACAAACTCTCCTGAATTTTAAGGACATTCATACTCGAATCTGAATCTGAAATATAGATCTATTTCTAATTTAGTCTTCTACTTTACATTTTCCTGAATAAATAAGCTTACTCTTCACCTGAATCTTACCATTTTTGGAGAGAAGCAGGTTTCTAGACTTCTAGACCTGCCTTAATACCATATAATCACTAATTCCTTTGAACCATATGTTCTGGTTTGCACACTGTGGACATTTTAAATACTAATACTGAAACTCATCTGCTGGTTCATCCTGAATGGATACAACATTACATTCTGGAGAATAAAGAAGAAAATGTTTTAAGGAATTGTAGCAGAAAACTCACAGTTCTTGACTGCAAAGGTATTTCTAAATAAGTGACTTAAGAAAACGTAGCTCTACTGAACTGTTACAATTCGCAGTATACAATTTCTGCCCAACTACTTGTCTGATTTTCAGGAATCAAGCAACAGTGTCAATAAGCAAATATATAAATAAATAAATATTTTATATCTCAATGCTTATGTTTTGGTAGCTTAGTGGTACTTGTATCACTTAATTCTAGAAAAAATGCAGAAAGGTCCAAAAATCAAAACTGAAATTATTCATAGCATGTAAGTCACCAAAATACCATGGCTATTTAGGTCCCAATGCTCTGCCTACCAATTATCATAAAGAAGAGGCCTGCACCCACAGTTGCTTGTGAGGCCAAAATCAAAGGCAGGAAGATCAACTTTATACTACAGAAGCTCTAAAACACTAGTGAAAAAATGAGCTGGAATTAGGCCCTCTTCATCCAGCTTTCCCTCTCAGGCAAACCTGTAGCAAAGAAAAGTGTAATCTGCTGTCAGCAGACAGCAGGACTTGTGCAACTTCCACTCAGATTGTGAAATTCTACTGAGGCTCCAGGACCCGCACTCTGCCAGGGTCTCTTGGGGTCTCTGGGAGGCTGCTGATCACGGAACACATTTCTCTGCCCTCCAGCATGTGCTCTTGCTCTAGCAGTGAACTTTACCCTCATCTTAGATGAAAACAAGCAGAAAGGTTGTGAGAGTTCTACTGTCTCGCAAATGTGACTGATAGGCAGGGGAGATGTTGTCAGCTTGAATGCAGAGAAGTGTGAGGCAGAGTTATAAAATAACAAATGTTAGGTTATATATAATCTGAATAATAGTTACTTTTTACACATCATTTTCTGTCTGTAGATCATATGGCCTTTTACAAAACAGATTATATTTATCCTCACTTTACAGATGGATAAAAACTTACAAAGGATTTTCCAGGATCACAACGTGGTTTAAACAAAAAACAGAAGAGAAGTTAGACCTGGACTGCCAAACAGCTACTCCTGCAATTTCTGGACAAGCCAATTGTGATGAGATGTTAAAAGCTATTGTATTTGTTCCTCAGGTTAACTAATCTTTTTCTTTTTTTTTTAAAAAAATGACATTTTAATATTGCCCTACACTGACTGTAAACATAAAAATTAATCAACTTTGCCAAAACAAATTCTAATAGCATAATTAAAAAATCTGAGGCTCAGTTTCTTCAAATTGTTAGTTGCCCAGATCCTGCAACAAGTAACACATGCTCTGAAAGGTCTCAGCAGTTACAAAGTATAGTATTAATTTTATATGGTCAGTTGAATAATGTTGAAAACAAGAATGCCCGAGCTCTAAGTTGGATAATGCATCCATTGTTAAAGACCGGACACAAAGTTGAATCAAATTACAGGGTATGTACTTTTGCCTCACATAAAAATTATGAGGGAGATAATATTTTAACATTAAGACGAAAAATATGGATTTCTGTTCAATAGCCGGCAAGCTGTGTACATTCAATAAGAGCTATCATAAAGAGGTTGCCAAAAATCAATAAGTTTCAAGAAATAAAAGTATGGTTGCAAATATTTTGTGTAGTTTGGAGATCAAGTAGCATGGCAGAGGGTGAAATATAGAATACACCGCAGTAGGAATTCAACTGATTACTAACCAGCACTTTTGACAGCAGGAATAGACTAAACGGAGTTACAAATTTGTATTATAAAGAAAGTAACATGACTTAATGAAGGATGTAACATTACTACGTAAATATAAAAAAACGGAGATACTAAAGCATAATACTGAGATGACAACTTCAGAAGAAGAGATGATGACAGCTACTTTTCCTAATGAAGGAAGGAGAGTGGACAAGATCTCAAGAGAAAATTAAGCGGTTCACATTCTGTCATATTACATTGATGATGATGATACAGCATGCCTATGGAGCTGGACAAACCAGATGTATACGGATTCAAATCCAAAAAGGAATAGTTGCTCATGTTTCAGAATTGGTGACTCCAACTGCATTTGAAACAAAAATATAGAGCAGAAGTGTCAAGTAAAGCTCAAGAATTAGCCAAGAAATACAGAAATGAATGATGCTACAATTGAACGTAATTGAGATGTAACAATTGATGGGAATGTAACTTTCTGACTGGGGAAAAATTACAGATTTTGGAAAAGCATTTGGAAAAACTAAGTTAAAGTTGTGAATAAAGGTACTACAAAAAGTTTTAATTTTTTTGCTTCTTTTCTGATGTTTTTATTTATCTGATCAATCATAATATTAAAAAGAAAGCTGTAGGAAATGACTGTATGTACACTAAAGCAACTGTTGAAAGACCTTATGTGATTTATTACTTGGAAGTAGTATAGAAAGTGTGAGATGAATACTGAAGTGCTTTTCATTAATTCAGTATGGTTCACTTTATGACTGAGATTTCAAACAAACATGTAGATGATCAAAACGGGCACTGAGAAAATGTCAAATAGGGCATTGATCTTCCTTACATTATGAGCAATACCTGATTTATAAACCAGATTCCAGAATGTGACATGTGACATATGCCTGATCTCTCTTTTATGTTTGACATATTATCTTTTAATTTGTGTTGCAGAAGTCAAGTTCTTCCCTTTGGTATGCAGTGTAATTCATGTTGTATTAGATACAGAATTAAGATACCTTGAAACAGAAAGTAAAAGAAAGTCAAATAGAACAAAGTGCTATACAGTTTGAAAGCCATTGATTTGGGATAATGGAAGGAAATAAAAATATCCCTAAATTCAAGTGACAAACTTTCTCACTAGGACTGATTTAATTCCAGTTCTCATTTAATTCCAGACATTCAAAACTAGATGCATGACTGTGCTTTATACTGCTCCAGTAAATACTCCTTGCTAGAAAGACCTTACACAGTTTTACAAGAGAATAAACACTAGTGGATGCATGAAATTTTGAGCAGATTTAGTTTTATATACTGTCTGGTGTGTCTTTTGTACACTTGATCCTTAAAACTCTTTTTTTTTTTCTGATATGCTATTACAATGAAAGTAAGATATGTACTTTGCTTAATGTAGGTATGAGCTTAACAGCATTTTTGAATGGTACCTTTAGCTCTGCTCCTCACATAAGTGATTAAATGCTAATTTTACTTATACCATGAGTCTAAGTACATTCTTCTTATTGAGTACTTCAAGACTTCATATTGATTAAGGAAAAATTGCTACACAGCATTATTTCTATTATAAACTAATTGATAGGCAAGGCAAGTTAAAGAAAATGCCTTTGAAGTACTGAAAATTTCAATACAGAATGCAGGAACCCAAAACTGTAGTTCCTGTTACAAGCTTCTGTCGTACTGAACTCAGCTCATGTTCTCCAGTTAGTATCTTAAAGAACCAACGCATTAAGGAACTCTGTTTCAAAATGCTAGTTTTGCTTTGATAGGTAGTTACAATTTCTATTAAGTGCAGATCTTTTTTTTTTTTCTTTCAAATTACCTGTTAATTCATCGAGTTTGCAAAAAGGGTTTTATAAAGCAACAAACAATAGATTATTTAGAACAAACAACAAATATATTTGGATTACTACTATCCAACAAGTTCCTCATATGAAATATTGCAAGTGGAGAAAGTATTAACATTAAGCAGACATTAAAAAGAACCTGTATGTATTTAACCAAAACTAGCATTTCAAGCATTTAGGAATATGTGGACACTTTGAAGTGCTTTTGAGGAAGAAAGAACAACAAACAGAAAACATCACTAAATATGATGCTTTGATACTACAGAAATGCTGTATCTACAAACACATAAGGTTTAATTAAGTTTTCGAGTAATTCTACTCCTTTTTCTTTCCTTGTTTTCTATGGTACAGTCTCAAGAACTAATCTCCATCTTCTCTGATGGCTTTCCTTCTTTAAAAGTATTTGTCACAAGCCTGTTCACCTTGAAGCAGCTTAAGAACAGTTTGCTTTGATTTAATAAGATAAATTCCTAAAGACATTAACAGAAGTTTATATCATGATTCACAGCTGAATCATATCTTAGAACTAAAAGGGAAAAATAAAAAATAAAGGAGAAAGAAGTGGAGAAGGATTCAAAGACAATCTACGACAATGCATTTCTACTCCTTTTTCATTGAGTTTCTCTGCTCCTGACATTTTACTCATCAAATATTGGTAAATGGCATTATGTTCCATAAAGAGCAGTAAACCAAATTTAACTCTTTATTCAGGAAAATACTTTCAAATTATTTTATACTGGTAAGCATAGGAATATTTAAGTTTATGTAAGTGCCTGAATTTCATATCGTTCATTTTATAAAATCTTCTAAAAATAATAGATTCTAGAACATGATGTTACGATCGAATTCCATTAATTCAGGTGTAGACAATTTTTTTCCATTCCTGCAAATTCAACTTTTTTTTTTTAGTCTGAGAGACATTAACATTTTTTAGTCCAGATTCTCAGAAAAACCCACCTCATATTCAGTGCTTCATTGCCAGATAATAATTAGGAAGACAAATTAATTTTGTACATCTTACATGCCAAATTATATTAAAAGCATGTCAAAATAACAGGAAACTTAAACACTCAGATGTTAGGAAATTTGAGTACTGAATTTTCCACTTTATGTATTATTTATGTTAGTCCTTAATTTACCTGTTATTTTTTCTATCAGTTATTAACTCCTAAAGAGTGGTTTCTAATTATGCTCTTTTATTGTCAATGGTCAACGCATGTTCCCAAGGCTTGTTTGTTGCATACTGCTCAAATCTGCAGCATTAAGCTCTTTCTTTTTCTTTTTCCTTTCTTTCTCTTTTTTCTTTTTTTCCAGAATACATCATTATATAATGGTTATTTCAAACACGTTATGGGCTGCAGGAAAACAAGGACACATTTTATACCACTTCCTCTCTGTTTCCTCTCTGCCCTGTTGTTTAGACTTTCATCCCTGCTTTAAACTGCCACAGTCTGAGGAACTTGGTTTATAACTTGTCCCAGGACAGGGTAGCATCCAAGAATCACTGTGCTGCATCTCCTCTAGGACCTCGCTCTGCATGTGTGTTCTGAATTACACAAAGAGCCAACACGACTGGATCTCTCAGAAAATGCAATTTCAGACACCTTTTTTAAAAACAGTGATACCCTTTCACTTCTATCATGAATACACTGCACAGATTGTTCAGTACTGTCATCACCAGCTTACGGAGATACATATGTATACTTGAAAAATCCAACCTCCCAGAAAAGAATGCTCTATTCATCAGGCTAATGTTGCAGCATTCCCTTCTGCACAACAGGATTAATGGTGCCAGAAATTGAGTTTTGCAAGGGAGAGCATGACTTTCTCTGAAAAGTTTGCAAATTATCCTCTTCCTGTATAGAAAGAAGAAGCAATTGTGCCCTTTAATTATGAGGTTGGAGTTATAGAAGAAACAGGTCTTATGAACCTTCCTGGTAAAGCCTGCTGAAAAGACCATTAGTCTACCTTGATGTCCACCAAGACTGGCATTATAATGGAACAGTAAGTAACCTTTGTGGCTTAAGTAGTAATGGCTATGTTAGGCCAGGCACAGTTAAGGCATTTGGAACATCACCTGTGCCATTTGCGAATCCTTGGAAAGAAAAAGTCCATATGATGCTACCAGATTTACCCACTCAAACTATTTAAAGGAGAAGAATTTAGAAGGTAGTCTTGGGAACCCTGATCATCTCTCTTCCAGAAAGTGCATTTGCCTATCTGACCTTGGTTGGTGACTGATCAGGAGGAGATATGGGTTGTAAAGCCCAGTAGGAAGATGTCACTCTCTTGGACACAGATTCTTGAATCAGGAACCAGAATATAAGTTAAGTGATTTGAAACTAGACTACAGAATGCTGGTAATTTTCATTCTATTTTAGTTTGTTGAATTTTTAATTCTTTACAACAGCACAGCTTTCACAGAAGAGTTACACACATGTATATAGATCCATCTAATAAGGGCACTCTTGAGAAAGGTGGAAATCTAAGGAGACATCTCATTTTGTCCATGCATCAAATAAGATGGCTGAGTGTCTAACTCATTTTGGACTGGGTTGCAGAACAGGTGCCTGGAACAGAAGCGGTACAACCCACAGCACTGCAGCACAGAAATCCCATTTTGGATACATTCCAGAGTCGTACTCTTATTTTGATGAGTCAGATGAAGTCAAGCATTACTCATATTGCTCATGTACAACAGTATTTGCTGGACAGAGCTCTGAATAAATAATAATAATAATAATAATCATCGTCATCATCATCACAATCATAATATTCTCCAGCTTATTTTCAATTCACTTCCAATTATAATGTTTCATATTCTATGGAGTGGGGGAGTACTGGTCTTTAATCTGGCTGCAGACAATTAAATTCTGGGATTATCTTTACACACTATTTACACAATAATAATTTATCTTTTTCATTTGCACTCATAATAAGCAGTATAAATTATCTATATTTGTTCTGAAAGATTTCGAGTTATAGTTTCAGTAAGACCGAACTCTATCAATGACTAATTTATCACAATCATTCAAAAATTGGAAGGTAAGAGTGAAGAGGTGAAGGTTATTTGCCCTTACCTAATGAAAACAGAAACATAACCAGAGTACCTCATTTGACCCTTTAAATCAATAGATAAGGAGCATATTGCTTTATCAGCAGAGACTTTTCATGAATAGTAAATAATTTATGCTTGCTTTCCCTTGTCTTTTCGCACCACAAAATTTGAATCACAAAACCTGATTATTTTGGGAAGAAAAAATATAGTGATTTTTTAAAGCGGTAAAGAATCATAAGCATCAAAGCAATAAAGTACTATGGTTGTTAACCTTTGTGATTGTATATAAATAAAGCAAAATTGTTTGCAAATGGGTTTAAATTTCAGTGTTTATAGATTGGAAATAGCAATGTTTTCCTTCCATGTCTCTCAAACCTCAAATTATATGTCTGTATTTGTAAAGAGAAGTATGTAAGAATTGTTCAATTGACATTCTTAGTGAGACGAATGAGAATTTCACCTGGGCAAAAAATGAGTAAATGGTCAGCATCTGGTTCAAGCTGTTTTAACAGTATCTGTCATATAAACTTAACCTTTTATCCATATGGGTTTGTGACAAAATAAAGCTAAATATGCATTTTATACTATTTAGCTGAAGCATCTTCAAGAATCCATGGATTCCTGTGCTTCAGAAAGACAGAGAATTCCTAGGGTCCCTTGATGCTCAAGAAGAATGTACTTTTAGAAAATTTAGTCTGTTATTCACCCTTAAAAACCAAACAGCAAATCCAGGTGGGGCAGCAGTATGACTTTGCTTCCCTCTCACTACTTTCACGCTTTGAAAGATGAGTTATCTGTCTCCACAGGGGAGTTCACAAAACAGGGGCTCTAATTCTGATAAATTACAAATCCGGGGAAACCTGTCTCCAGATCCTGTAATCTCTCACCTCTTACAAAATGCTTGACAGATTAATCTCAACAAAGATCTGCTCACACAGCAAACAGATTTCTAGTTCTCTCAGCAGTAATTTAGTGTGTTTCTTGTTAGAATTTGCTTTACATCTGTATTATATCTAGCTCCTTCTAGAAAAAATTGAGAGTAGTTTGCATTGTTTATGATCATAAATTGCTACTGTCTCAGTCTGAGATGTCACAAGAACATGAGAGTGCCCTGGAGGTCCAATTAGCTCATTATCTTTTCACTGGTAGTAACAAAAACCAGATACCGAGAGGAGAATATAATAATAGAGCAAACTTTATTCTCTCAGTTGCACTTCTAGCTTCCAACAACTTCTAACCTCTGTTATACCACCTTGCAATTGTCTGCTTTCTAGGTGGAAAAACGTTCTTTTTCTCAATTTTTCCTCCACTTTGTGGATGTGTTCTATTCTTTCCATCTTCCTTACCACTTTTCACCTATCTTTCTTAATACTACTACCTTCTTAGGAGGACACATGGTGGGAGAGCAAGGGGGTGAGGGAACCAGAACCACATACAATACTTAATAACATAATGAATGCTCAGTAACATAATAGCATAGTCATAAACTTGGGTTTGTCATCTCTAAGTAAAAATTTAGCAAACAGAACTACCTGCCTTCTTCACCACACTTCTGCCTCTTTTGCAGGCATTACCATGCATTTTTCCAAAAGCAGTTTCAAACTTTTCAAATCTGAAGCAAAACTCATCTAAAAATACATATGCAATACGCAAGTTCAAAAGAGTACACGATGGCTCAAAAAAAGGCGTGCCTCTGCTCTTTCATAACCTCTAATTCAGACCTGAACTTACCAATGTCCTTTTTTAAGAGCCAGTACAAGAAGTCGGCTCTCTCTGCAAAAACTATGTGGGGTGCCTTCTTTCTGGGTTGGTCCTGACTTTTACACGTGACATCAGTAGCAAAATAGGACTAACAGAGATGATAGTGAGGCGCGGAAATGACCTTACAAGCCTTGAGATTGTAAAGAAGGTATGTATTTATGAAACTGTGCATATGGGGGAATAACTCCACCTAAGACATGTGCAAATTTCCAGTAGTTATGAGCTTGGTTAAATGACGTAAAGTATTACATATTCATTAAAGTTCTAGGAACGCCTACATATATTCATAACCTGTCCCCAAGAAGGCCGTTCTTATTACAATGAGTTCCGGGAAATCATTTCCACAGTCTCCACCTTCGGCCCCTCCTGGTTGCGCCTGTGCAGTGATCGTGAACCAGGGTCTTCTTCTCTGTACACCATTACCTTTAGCTTGATGTGCTGAGTTGGTTAGAACTGGCGTATCTCCTGTCCGGTGCCCAAGTTTTGGTTATGTACTTCACCCAAGGATGCACCCAAGGTTTTGTGTCTCTGCAAGGCCTGTAAAGTCATCAGTGAACTTCTGTTTCTCTTACAAGAAGTTAAACAAAGCTAAGCAAGGCTGTGGGTTAAGGGTTCTAAGTATTGTGGGTTAAGGGTTAGCTCTCTAAGTGTTAGCTCCTTAAGTGTTAGTTCTCTAAGTGGTAATTAGTTAAGTGTTAATTAGTTAATTCCCTGTATCAACAGCAGCTTGTTAAACCTTTGATATTCGGTGACATATTTTCATGTATATTGCAGTTTCACACAAGAAAAAAGTCAGTCTTAACTGAAACTAATTGGTAAGGTTTGGAACTAATTTGAGTTGGTTTTGGTTTGCTAAAGAAAAACTGAAACAAAAGAGGCACTGAGATTAACAACACTCTCATACTTAGAGTCAATCTCTTTACATTAAGGGACTGAATAAAAGCTTATGCCTATTTATGTGCACCATGCCTTTCCAACTGATAAATTCATTCCATATTTGTATATTTGAGTTGTTTTTCTTATCCTGCTCACAGTTACCAACCAAGTCCTTGGCTATATTTGAAAGAAAAATCAAACTCCTATGCCAGTGTCTTTCAATATAGCAGTAGGGAAATATTTACATTCCTAAAATAGTAAAGCGAGAGAACATGGATAAAACATTTGATTTCTTTCAGATTTGATGTCTGCTTGGGTGTTACCAACACTAAAAGCAGTATCTAGAGCAGACATTTAATAATTTGTGATTTACAAATTATTATTACAAATTATTACAAATGTGCTTAATAGTGGTTGAACCTGTCTGGATTACTTCCATAGAATTCCATGAGCTCTAAGCTAAGGGCTTTCACAGATTGCTTTAATTAGACACTTGAGGCCTGATTTTCTAAGGAATGCTCCACAATTGACTGTACGTTATGAATGTTTACCTGGTTATTCACTTTCCTATGTCCTTAAAATGGGATTTAGTTGTTCCCTTCAGAAATGAACTTGTCAGCAACAGAGGTCATAATTTCAAAAGAAAAATCTTCAATCAGAAGCTGTCAAGTGGACCATTTGATCCTAATTTTAGATTTCTAATTTTAGATTTCTCTAATTTTAGAGTTCTGCCACCCAAATGTGCAATAGGTACATACCCTTTGAGCAGAACATTACATATATTTTCTTCAACAAAGTTTCTTCAGTTAATAAACGTTATATGTAAACTTGCATTTTTAAAAACATATTCTTATAGACAGACAGGTTTCTAATTTTTTTAGGTACTTTTTTTTTTTAGTAACTTCATCAGAATCCTGCTTTGTGAATGGTTTTATTCTCACTAGCCTATTTCCTATGCTATAGCTCTCACTGGTGTCCTTTTGGATTGTACTATTCAGCCAACAGGTTACAGGTAATGGTAGTTTAAATTGCATGACAGTACTACAAGAATATCTGTAGATTCAGAAGGAAGGTGGAAACATCCAGGACAACAGAGCATACTGAATCAACTTTTTTTTCTGTCCCTGGCATTATGTTTGTTTCTAACAGTGTACTCAGTAGGGCAAACAGTATGCTCCTACTTTGTTCTTAAGACAATTCTCCCTTAGAGACAGTAGGGTTTTGTAGCGTGACAATACTTCATTTGTGTTCAAGCTAGCAGAGTCTCTAGACACCTCTAGATTGCCCACGGCAGACATCTGCACTGATATACTTGACATTTGCCTACTCCTGCTAGAAAATACCTGAAACATGATTTACATTTTGCCACAGCTGTCCAGCACCAGACAAATATTCTCTGTCTGCAGAAACAGTTCAGAAAGGATTAAAGAGTGTGGTCAAGAACAAGACCGATAGCATCTATGTTGGGTTATGTGATAAAAGCTCATCCATATACCCACAAAGGAGCCCAGGGACACAATAGCCAAGTGCCCATCTCCACAGGCCCAGGAGAGCACAGGGGTACAATGGCAGTTTGGAACCCAGATTAAGGACTCCCAGGGAACAAACAACTTCTCTGGGCCCTTCCCAGGGCTGTCTCAGCAGAATCACAGCCCCATCATCCAGGTGTGAAACCCATAAAGATAAGTAATCTGGAGCAGCTGTCCAGATCACCTAAGGGTGGTCTAAGCGGGTCTGCTATGTAAGAATGTGCGACGCACTATGGGATGCAGGGGAAGAGCATTTTGGGGTTGCACAGGCTTTTTGCAAGATGTTTACAGTAGGAATACAAGATGGGGAAAAGGGAGGGGTTTAGCTGATTTAGAGAGGAAGAAATGTGGGAAAAGAAAGGTAACAGGATAAAAAGGGCTGGTTGTGTGTGTGCAGTCTCTCCTGTCTTCTTATTAAACTCCTTTCTAAGTCTTTCCTGAGTGAGGAGGTCTCTCTTCTGCCTGCATTGGGAACTGTGAAATCTCAGCCAGCTGTGTGTTGGTGCTGTCTGTGTTCGTGTAAGTGCTCTGCGTGTCTGTGATGTGTGCAGCCAGTCATGCATGTATGTGGTGGATATAGGTGCTCTCTATGAGTATGCCTGCTGGGAATACACTGTTACTGCTGGTTGGAGCTGGGGATATGGAGCTGCCGCAGCTTTTCCTCTTTGGGCTGATGGATCTGGCATGATACATTTTCCTCTAACAGAGTTAAAGGAATTTTAACATAATCTATGTAACTGAATTGATTTGGGAAGTGATGTAATGCCAAAAAAAAAAAAAAGGAAGAAAAAAAAATTAAAAGTCATTAACGTCTCCTGCACCAAGCCAGGAGAAAGAAAAAGGACACTTTTTGGGGCATGTGGTCTTCTTTGTCATGTACTTAGTAGTAGAGAAATTATTTTTTTTTTCCAGATCAAGATAATCTTTACAGTGTTTTAGCCTTCACTCCATCCTTCTTTCATTTCTAGAAAGCCAGTTATCATACTGATAATCTCCTCTTCACAGAGGAAGAAAAATGAAGTGGTTAGAAAATAATACAGTACATTAAAGAAAGGAGAAATAAGATAAATGTTATCTGCCATTTCAGATAAGAAAACAGAAAGGAGGTCACTAGCTTGCTTAGGAAAACTTCTGTGTAGAAATAATCACACAACACTAGAGAAAAGGCAGAGGACAACCCTGGCATGGTCTGTCACTCTCAGTGCTCTCTTGTGCTTGGTACTTTGGAAGGGCAAAGTGGCTTCAGACAAAGTACCTTTGATTTAAAATAAGTTTAAGAATTGATTTAGGCTTATGGAAACAGAGACAAAACTAAAATATACTGCTAAATACACTGCTTATTCAGGTCTCTGATGCTTTTAATTTGGCAACAAATGTTAGTGGGTATTTTCTATTTTGAATCTGTAACCTGATTCTGCAACTTGATTCCCACAAAATGGGAACAGTAATAACATCTCATGTCACATAGCCTACATTTCAAATAAATGCCTGAGTGCTTGTGAAACACTCAGTTACAAGGAAATAAGAAATCTGAACGTCCATACGGAAACGTATGATGCTTTCCTCAAAAGGGGTTTGAACAAATTTAGCAAATAAAGCTCTGGACCACTTTTAACAATGAAGCATAAACAAATACTGAGTAGTTGTGTACCGAATGATATTTGGAATTTTTTTAAGGAAAACTAGTACGTCTCTGTAATTAAAATCTGTATCATAATGTACGTGCAGCACCAATGAAGTTGCACAAGAACCCTAGATGTTAATCTTCACATTCCTGGTTTTGCAACCTTAATATTTCTACTGCAATGTTTTTAAAACTGGCAGATTAACTTTTGCCCTCCTCCCTCCCCAGCAATTGTCTCATGATACTGTTCCCTGTGTGGACTCCACACCAAGACTTTTTATTCTACTATACATTGTGGGGTTTTTTTTTTCCTTCTAGGGAGCAGGTACACGAAGAATGTAATGATTATACCAGTTGGAAAAGATGTCATAAAGCAGTTCATCTACCATTTTACAAGCATGGTTCATATACTCAAAGTAGGGTCTCAGAGCAGACCTTTTTCTTAAAAGAATATGTCAAAGCCGATCAAAGAGAAACCCACATTAAGAATAAAATATTATATCTGAGATTTCATCTAACCAATTCACCCTACTTGCACTCTTCCTCGTTCAAGAATTCAAGTTTCAACCTAGTAGCAGGGAGCAAATCCTTCCATGTCAACTAATTCTTATGTGCCTATGAGATACACTTCAACAGTGGGTATTTGTTTTTTGCAACCATAGTGATTAAATGTGTTTATTGGTTAAGGTCATAAGAATTTGAAGCAAGTATCTGACTCCATTTAATTTCAGAAAATTTGAACAGTCCTTCAACACCAAATAACAGGGATTTGGGGAATAGAACTATAAAACAAGTCCTGCAAGATTTTTCAGGTACCAGACTTCTTGATTAATTGAAAAAAAATTATGAAATACAGAAAGACAACAGATAATCTTACAGATTATTATTTCTGCTATCTTAAGTTTCTACATCTATAATTTTTAGATCAGTCTTATCAAAAGTTAACAGAAATTGCCAGATAAAGTTTTCTTGTTGTTAATGTTGTTATCCAGCAAATTTTAAAATATAAATGCTTATGGGAATGTTGCAAGTGGAGTGTTTGTTCCTATTTGAGAACCCAAAGCTCACGATCCATCAAAGTTAATAAGACTATTAGACAGTTGGTCAGGCTCATAATGAATGACAGATGCTGTATGTAAGATCAATGTTTAAGAGAGGATATCATTCAAGAAAGACTGCCAAAGATTCTCATCATCTTTGCATAGAATTATATAGAAGAAAATGTAAGTATTGTGAATTTCAAAGATGTTAAAAAAAATGTAACATGCAACAAATTTGTACTGAAAAATAATAAAACCAGAGCAATCCATGTCTCACGCCAAAGTTACTAAAGAACAGACTTAATTAACTGACAAAAATCTTTTCACTTTAGTGCAAATGAAAAGAAAAAAAACAACCCACCAGCAAAATCTTCCTATTCTAGCAAGATTTAAAAATCTTCCTATTCTAGTGTAATTTAAAATGGTGGAGGGTTACAGAAACTGCAATCATGGTATCAACTAGAACCTTCCTTAAATTTCATAATTTACATTTTGGTGATCTGTGTGATTTCCATTCCACAAAAGTATTAAGAGTTACCTCTTCTTGCAAAGTTATGGGAACATTTTCTATAGTAGACAGCATAATCTAGCTTTCAAGACAACACACAACAAAGCAGAACTGTAAAGGGATACATTTAGATTCTAGTTTATTCCTTCCACACTTGTTTTACAAAACGTCTGACAGACATGAAACCACACGAAATAACACTACTTCAGAAGGAATTGAAAATACACTTAACGTTTTCTTCTTACGGGATTAAATCCAGTTGACTAAAACAATGGAGTAGCTCAACTCACAAAAATGTGACTGAAAATTGAACACACTTCTTGCATTATTAAAAGAATAATCCCCTCCAAAAAAGCAAACGAAAAATCACCCCCTCCATTTTCCCAACTGCTACAGAGGATCCAGTAACATTCTTATGACAAGACTTTTCAATTGAGCTGCTAGATTGAAATGTTTAAATGTGATAGCTATCCTTATATTTTACATGGTTTTAGTGGCTGGGTTAGAGGTAAAGATCCAGTGGAGGAGCTCCAGGTGACAGCAACTTTAGAGGTAGACTTGAAATATAAGGGACTATACTATCCTATGAATTCCAGCAATTGTGGTTCCTGAGGGGTCAAAACCAAAACATGAATGATGGGAATTATACTGTCCAGCTGATATTTCTTACATTTTGAAGCAACACAAAATCTTAAATGACAGAAGAGCTGGCAGTGTGATCAACTAATATTTCAATTTAACATATGACAGGTGATAAACTATGTAGCATACAAAGTATACGGCATACAAAACATTGCTAGGACATCTACAGCCATAATATGTTGAGGTGCAAAAGAAACACTAACTACTGTCACTGGAGAAAAATTACTTTTTATAGCCACTGGATCCTATTCCCAATTACTCTGAACATTCTCCCTCACTTTCCAGTTTCACACTCTTTTATGGCCAAGAATCCTCTTGTCTGTTGAGAACCAAAAGACATAATGCCACGTGGCTGTGTAAATACTCTCCTCTTCCAGGCCTGCCTTCTGCTCCAATGAGAAAGCCAAGTATATTCATAGCTAGACTATTGCTAATGGCTTGTCCCTGTTTCTATGAGCTCCCAATAGAATTTCAAGAAATAATAATGCTCTCTTGTCTGTCTGAAATAATGACACTTTTATATGTTTTAAATAGATGAATCTCTTCTGGCTAGATAAACTAAACTGGCATTCCAGAAGGCAAATGACATCAGATGATAGCAAATATAATTTCTGAATGTCACAAGAATTTCCTTTTGTCTAACTTTTTTTGAGTATAGAAACAGTGTCACAAATCACTCATCACCAAAATCAAAAAAAATGACACAACTGGCCTTGATAGCTAAGTGATAGCTTCAGATGAAATTGTCCTTATCAGTTACTCTTCTCGATAGTGTCCCTTTAGGACATCACTGAAAATATATATGTGATCTCATCTAATACTTCATCTTTCATGTTTCTAGCATAGTTTTTGACTGCTATGTAACTCTGGTACAGTCACAGAAGTGCACTGGGACTCAGCAATTGAATTGGCTTGTTTACGAGTTTTCTGTTCAACATCCAGTTTACCTTGTACTCTGAAACAAATGTGTGACCTGTTAGATTGGGCACTGGACTGCATGAGGTAAACGCAAACTCTTTTTTTCATTATATTTAAAAAAAATATGTTACAGATTTTCAAAAGGACTCTTGAAAAAAAAAAAAGTAGTAGGGACAAAAGTTTTTATCTATTTTGAAGCAATTTCTTATCTTCCTGGGATAATTCAGTTCTCTATTATTGAAATGAAGCCTCAACAGAGTTTTTTACTGTATCCTTGGTCCTTTTGGTTAAGAATAAAATGGGAAGCACTGAATTGTGTAACTTATTGATATGTCTATGGATCCCCTGAAAACAACAACTTTCAGTCTTAAGTATTTTTCCGCATGCTGATTTTCATTCAGTTTAATTTTAACTGTATTTTGAGACAGGACACTTGTCTTTTTCTTTGTCACTACAGAGTTTTAAAGAAGTTTGACCATTTTATTACAAATCTCTCTATAACCAGTAATAAGCAAAATGAGAAAATCCCTTTTTTAAAAACTAAATGGTGTTTTTAACCCTCATAGTTATTAATATATTGCTAAACCATTATTTTCAAAAGTTAAAAATCATCCTCAATAAATAGCACATCAAAAGACGTATTTAAGATAAATTAATAATTTTAGAAGTATCGGCTTTGTTTTAACATTCTCAAAGATGGCAATTATGAGTCAAGAGGGTGCAATGTTAACTCAGCAATTACAAATCCAAAAGCTGAATGTTCAGGTTTTGACTGTTTAGGATTACAAAACCCCATTTCAATTTAAGGTAATTCTTAGCTAGAAAATACTTAAATGTTAGAGACCTGAAAAATTTGTTCATGGAAATTTTAATGCTATGAAGAAAAATCTCCCTTACTATAGTCTTCATTTATCTTGTCTTCTAAAAATTTACTCTGTATTTGTTACCTTGCCATATAATTATGAAAGCACTGTATAAAAAAGCATAAACTTGAGTGAAGGTTCTGATTTGAATAAACTCACAACTATTATACTCCTTTTATGTGTTTGAAACACCTCTTTGTTATACCTTGATTAATTAATGTAATTCCCTGCATGTGATACATAGCCCGATTTTTTTTACCAGTTTTCAAAAAAAACAAGGGGCCCAAATAACAGCTTAGGGAACTCCAAAGTGATTAGTAGTTGCATTTGAAATAACTGTTCCAAAATAGCCCTATAAAACTATAAAGCGTTTTAGTAAGACTATTCTACCCAACACATCAGAGATATACAAGAGCCTGCATTTAGCTTGTCTTCAGCTTTATGGACCTCAAACTTCAAAGTGATTTTCTTCTGGCTAATAAGTGTCCAGAATATGCATGTAATCCGTCCAAGAGTTTACTTAATTGGGTCTGTCCTGGTGACTTTAGTTGATCCTACATTGAACTATACTGTAAGGCAAGTTAAGCATCAAGTTTTCCTAGTGTTAGATGATTTTATAAGGCAACTGTGCTAACTAAGTAGGGCGAATTACATCAAAATCAAAAGTGTATCTTTGAATAAGGTTTCCAGCACCAGTTAAATCATATTTTAAATTATATATATATATTATATTTCAGGAAGAAAGCTTGTAATAGATAATTACTATGAACGATCTTTCTAGTCATTAAGTTATAATAACGCAATATATTAGGTTAGTTAATCACAGATTAAACTCAATTCACCTGAACAACCAGTGAGTGCTCAGAGGCATCTGGGCAAAACATTTGCAATGCTATTAGAATTTCCCAGAGCTGATAGGGCAGATTAGTGAGATGTACACTGTGACAGTGCATGCTGTAATCACAATTGCAAAAATCAACTGCAGATATTTGTCATAGGCTCTTTAAAACATATCTGTGGGAATGCACCTCCTAGTGAAATACTAGGATCCTAGTATTCTATACTTATCTTACTGCAAAATATGTCACTGGGAGAATTGTTAATGCTATAGAAGTTACTTCTACTTCAGAGAGCACAGTTAAATAGTTTTCATATATTTTTATCAGAAGTATAATGAATGTATTTGTTAAAGAAGCTTTCTATTTTTCACGTCTCTTCAGAAAAGAACGAATGAAAAACCCCAGCAAGCCAACCCTGCTCTTGTGAAGCCTCCATCTGTACAGCATTAGATTAACTGAAAATACGCACCTTCTAAGATGGAGGATATTTTCTTTCAAAGATATGGAAGTTATTTCCACTAAGAACAGAACATTTTTACCATAATTATTATTATGTATCTGTTAAATGTGTTTCTATCATTACTGAGATGTATTCTAGTATTACCTGAGATGCTTTCTATGATAGGAATGATTTGAAAACAAAAACATAGGTAATCGAATTTATGGTATGGAAGACACAAGGTGAAAAGACTAATGGAAATTCATGGAGGCTAAATTCTGAACCCCAAGCCAGACATTTGAGCTCCTCATGTAATGCACAATATGAATTAAGAACATATGAAAAGATTATAAGAACCTGATAAGTAGCTAGGAATGAAAGGTAGCAAAGAGTAAGGCTTAGTAACCTAGCCTGACTGGAAATAACTTCTTCCCTTCAGTTATGGTTTTCGTCAAAAACATCCTGAATTTGGTTTCCTAATGGTGGTCATCTGTTTATAAAGGTTCTTTTTTACAAAGTAGGAACTATGAAGGACTTCCCAAACCACACAACTAGAGAACCTGCCAGGATGGAGAACAACAGTTTCAATCCTGCATTCTGTATAATGCCAAACGGTAACTTGAACTGCTACCCCAGGTGAGAAGGTGGGCTACATATTTACTGAAGGGAAAAGGTTCTTAGTGTCTCCTGCTGACAATGCCACAATTTATAAATAATTCAATGGTCATCAGGATACAGGAAGAATGTATGAATGACCATATATCCCAGCTCACCTAGGATACTGGAAACCATATGCGTCATCTAGTTAATATTTTATACATCTTAATTGTTTTTACTTATATTTCTATTTCTTCTGACAAAACTACCTATATTCTGAGTGCAAAGAGTGGATCTTTTCAAAAAGCTCCTTTGTACTAAGAACATGAAGTAGATCTCACACTGTTCTAAGTTAGTGTTTTACATGCAACATCAGGAAAAAACATAATTATGCAAAAATCAAGCTATTATTCATATGTTGTTCTTCCTCAGGCATGCAGACTCTGATTCTTATAAAATACAACAGTCTTGTAGTCGTTTATTCTGATGGCCTTTTTAAATGCCTTTTGAATGATTTTACCTCATTCTGAGCCTTACTTCATGGTTCTTCTTGCTTTCTAATTGAATAATTAGAAATAACTTTTGTAGGGAAATATCAACAAAAAATATTACAGTACTGAGAAAGGGACTGCAAAAAAATCCCCAACTTTACATTATAATCTTGCCAGCAACTACTTCATATATTGATAAGAACATCAATATATGTATTTGTCTATGTGTGAATTTTGAATACAAAAAGGTTACCTTACTAAAATGAAAACTCAATGATCTAGAAAATACTTCTAGTATATATCTTTATAGTCTATTTCTTAAATTGATTAAAACTTTTCTAATGGTCAGGGCTTTGACAATCACCAAATGCTGTAAAGAAATTTGTTGGCGACTGCTCATAGTTAAGAGACGTACATATTATTAGGCCCACTTTGCCACTACAGAACTAGAGACAAGACATACTGTCAATAGTATGTTGAGAGTCTCAGACTATTTGTTTTCTGACCTATGGCAAGCACTGCATACCGAGGCGAGACAGAGTAGGACTGGGAATCTATTGATTTACTTTTGCAATTTGTTGAAAAAGACTTTCTTATTCTATAATGATAGACAAGTAAGAACACATCTTGGTAATCAAAATGTCACACACAAACAGGCAAAACCACACATTACAGATGGAAAAGCACCTCTTCCTTCTATGCCCCTATGCCCCTCTAGCCTTCTTGTTTTGTTTACTTTCTTTTTTTTTGTCTTTTTTTTTGTCTTTTTTTTTGGTCTTTTTTTTCTGAGTGACAGCTGATACGTGGTATATGAATTTTTGAGTTTAAGGGATGTTATCTCAAGAGCTGGTAAACTAGCATTATCCAGAGAGAACACAGAAACCGATTTATTGGAAATGAAGCCAGAAGTCTTATGACAATCTTCTCTGAGAGAACATGAAGAAATTATCCACAGCTGGACACACAGCTAGTAGTAAGAGTTAACTTTCTCTTTAAAGCACATAGTTCCCAAGGCACATTGTTTCATCAGGCAATGCTGCCTACCAACACTGTTTTATATGAAAATTTACCATGGGTAATATATCAGCAAAATATATTTTTGTTACCCTGAAAAAAAAATCAAGTACTTACTGTAAAAAGTATTAAAGATGTCAAATAAAAATATTATGTTTTTAAAAGGCTGTGTATGAACCATACTCTATACGCAGAAATCACGGTTGCCAAGGGAATTAGAAAATGCAAAGAAAGCAGTATAGTGCTGCCAAAGAGTTGAATATGTCTGAGAAGAATCATGGAATCATAGAACAGTTTGGATTGGAAGGGACCTGCAAAGCTCATGTAGTCCAACCCCCTGCAATGAGCAGGGACATCTTCAACTAGATCAGGTTGCTCAGAGCCCTGTCCAGCCCGGCCTTGAATGTCTCCAGGGATGGGGCATCGACCACCCTCTGGGCAACCTTTGCCAGCGTTTCACCATCCTCATTGTAAAAAATTTCTTCCTCATGTCTAGTCTGAATCTCCCCTCCTATAGTTTAAAACCATGACCCTTTGTCCTATCACAACAGGCCCTGCTAAACAGTCTGTCCCCATCTTTCTTATAAGGCACATTTAAGTACCGAAAGGCCACTCCCGGAGCTTTCTCTTCTCCAGACTGAATATCTGATTTGAGCATACCTTTGGGCAAACATCCTGATTACATACAGATAGCTTGCACAAACAAATTGTATGTATCTTTCAATATCCCATTTCATGTCACAAATTGTCTTGATCTTAATTGATTGCTTTATCATATAAAGATTAGGTTCTCATAAACAGTGTGTGTTCCATGTGCCTACAACATTAGCAGGTTAGATGGCTGGATGTAAAGTGATCTCTTGAATAAGTAAAACTAGTTATAATTACAGTAATAACACAATGCATTTTTTATACTTTACCAAAACAGCTTATAAAAATAAAAAGCAGATGGTGGACATTTTATATGAAATCATAAACCTGCATGAAAACCTGTATCTCTCACTTCTAGATATATTCTGCAAAGGAAAACAAAAAGTTCTCTTCCATGATAAAATCTCCAACTGTATGTCGCATATTTGTCTAGCATCAGTCTATATCTGTTCTGAGATAGTGCTCAGACCAGAAATAAGTTTATATACAGAAATAGGTATACAGGCAGATTTAAACAGAAGAGCTTGTAAAGGACCTGGCAATAATATGCTCTCTTCACCTTGCACTTTCCTAAGTGTTAGAGTTTACAGATAGTATATTGTAGTGTATTTGAAAGCATATTTCTAACTGCTGGCATGTTAGTGAAAATATCTTGGTAGTAAGCAACTTGATTTAAATTTGGAGGGGATCTTAAAATACTCCTTAGAGATGCCCAAATATTACCAATCACAGATTAAACTCTTGGAGTGTTTGTATCTAAAGGCTCCCTTCTGCACTAGTGTTTCATCTGGTCTATGTAAGTCAACACCATGATGTTAATACACTGGTTAAGTTCATGTCCTCATGTCTCCCTCTAGTGCCTGTAACTGTTCTGTGTATTTTTAACCGGATTTTAGAGGTTCTAGTCAGTGCAGAAACTGAAGTTTGGTAAGGAAGGTCAAAGAATTCAAACAAGGAGAAATAGGTTTGATGTGAGATATTTGCCATGTGCCTATAAATAGTTACTAGTTTTGGTTTGGGGTTTTTGAGGGGAGAAGTTAAACTAAGAGACAAATCGCATACAAACCTAATCCTCAAAAGGAAAGTTTAGTCTTGATGATTCTTTTGATCTGATTATTCACACACAGTAGTGTGTAAATAATATTGAATATTTGTAGAGCTTCATGATTTTGAATTAAATGGAATAAATCAATAGGAAAATACCACAAGTTGCTTTTAAATACAATATGATAAATAAGAGTTTATGTTTCCATACATTTCATTACAGTTAGATCTACATATACAGTCACCATCTTGGTTTTAAAAGTCAGATTCCCTATTTTTAAAAGAATTATACATTTCAAATTGAAATACAGAGATATGTGAATACCACCAACAGAAGTAATCTTACTTGGGACATTACTCAAAGACTCTATTTGTTAGGAAATGGGCAAGAGAACCTGAAGATTTATTACTCTATTGTCTGAATGAAGGTGTCTGCACACTGTTAACAATCTCTGTGCCATTCAGTCTCCAAACAGTTTGAGGACATATGCTTTCATGCCTGGAATGCCAAAAGTATGAGAACTTAGTACAAAATTTGATTTGTTAAATAAGCGAATGTACACAGCTATTTCTGGCTAAAAGCAGTCTATCATGATAAGATGCTTCAAAATAGCATACTTCATTGCTGAGAAAATGTATGCAATAGCAATTTTTTTTAATCATACTTTTTAATGTGGAAATATAAATATTTTTATATTACTACCATCTCCTTCTCTTCAGTCATTCTTTGCCTTTCTCTCCCCTTTCAGTTTAATGCACGTTTTTCTTTTTATTACTGATTTGAATCACTCTTAGAAATAATACAGAGGTATCCTCTGATTGAAAATTCTGCCTCAGACTGCATATCTAGTTGGTATGTGTGGATACAAACGAGTCTCAGACATGAAAGCTAGGGAGAGGGCTGTCACATTATTCATTCAATTTCTCAACCACAAAGATGATGCTTTGAAGAATAGTCTGCAGATGATGAGAGTGTGCAAACTACTATGCACAGTAACATGCCCTTGTAAGTCCAATAAAACATTATTAGACAAGTTAAAGTGGACTGTTAGTTTAAGTGCTTTTTATATTGTAAAATCTATTTTTAACAATAAAAATCGTTCTTAGAAGACAGCTTCAAGGAGCAAGGGAGTTTTTATATCAAAATATTTCCATCAGAAGTATGCACACTGTCAAAGAGAAATAGTGAGTTGCAAGCCTCCATGCAGGGAGCCTTGTGTGCCTATGGGCTCTGTGAAGAGCTGGAACAGAATCTCTCGTCTCTTCTGAGAGCCTCTCCCACCCAGAAAATTGTGAAGAAAAAATCAAACTACCACCCTCTCTGTGGGAGTAGCTGCTCAGATGTCCAGTTGTGCTCTCATCACGTACAACAATCAAGCTCACAGGAACACTGGCAATCACACACTTCTCTGCATTTAATATTGGCCTCCCTTTGTTCAGTTAACTCAGTTCTCTTCTTCCATCTGAGCTTCAAACAAAGGTTTGGGAAACAAGAGCGAAAGCCAAAACCAAACTGAGTCCAAAGAGATAATAATCTTTCTTCATGTTAACTCTGATGGATGTGACAAAGTTCCTTTCTCAGCCCTTGCAAAGTCAATAAAAGATTCCACTGACTAGAACTAATCAAGCTTTACTAAAAATTGGCAGTTAATTAGACTCTGAGTTTTTCTTCTAGTTCAGACTGGTTTAGGATTTTATTACAAAAAGTCAGATGACTCAAGGCCAATTGTGCTTAATCACTGAAAGAAGGAAGAGGCTGGTGTATCACTTTGTGTCAATACGTTTCTTTGTCATTGGGTGATTATGGTAATAAAACACTTGCTGCTCAGTTTATCAGCTCTTACACATGCAATGGATGATCAGCTCTGCATTAGTACCTCCTTGGCATTCTCCAAAATTTATCTTAAAATCTATTTTAGTTCTGGAATGTTTTTCCTTATACTATTGGAGAAACACATACATTGCTATGACATTTTATTAACTGTGCTTACAGAGATAACGAGAATCTTAAGATAGGACATATTCTCATGCAGGTAAGGAGAATGCTTAAGGAGATGTATGAAAGCCTTAGTTCTCATATTTAATTTAATTACAAAGAAATCAACGTATTGTTCAGAACCAAACCTGACATGATCTGTTAGATAGATACCATATCTAATATATTTAGCTCCTAGGTTTGAAGAAATAACTTCAAGATAAATGTTTTTCATGTTTGAGCTGCAGTCTTTGCAAAATAAAGAATACCTTGATTAGAGTACTGTATCACTGGAATGACAGTATGGAATATCAGATCAAAGGCAGGTTCTGTTACTATTAGAAGGGAACTATACTTTACAGATAATCTTACTGCCTCCACAAGCAGAATGATTGAATAGACTTTGCATGAATAAGCTTATTAGCAATATGATCTTTCATCAAGTTGAATATTCACTATTCTTCTTCCTTTCTCTCCCCATATACATGCATAAAGGTGAGGTTTTGGTACTTGCTAGCCAAAGTACTTGGCCATATAAACAACAAGTAATCTGCTCCGTACAAACTGGTGGGGTAGTCTCACAGTCCACACAACAGAAAGGAAAAAGCACAAAAGAAATTGTGATTCTGAGTGACAATTCACTTCCTGGTATGCTCATGGACTGCACGGCTTCTCATTACCATGCACAGGGTGGATCAGAGAAATACAATTTAGACAACAAATATTAGATCTTAAAATATTATTGAATGAGTACAGCGGGATTCAGCTCTAACTGAAACGAATATACCCTTCTGCATACAAGTTTAAAGTCCACTCTTTGAACTTGACAGAAGAAAATCATACAAATATTTGCTTTAGATTTTTCTAAATCATCAAGTTAAAAAGGCCTGGTGGAAGCACTTAACAAACTCCTGACAGAACCGTGTTTCTAATAAAATTTATACAAATTGTTCTACATTTGCCCTCAGCACAAAAATCCCTAGGTTTCCTAAATGCATGGATTCAGAGAAGCCCATTTGTGGATTACACGGGAGGCAAAAGCGAAGTCTTCCAGGGTTCTAAAGAATTCACAGGAGCACAGAATTTAAAGGTGAGAGCATTTAGGCTTTTGGGTCCTGTATTTCTTAAGTATGACTCCAGAAACTCTAAAATGACAGGTTTTTTGTCTCAGAGGAGGGGTCTTAGGGTTTTACTAATAATTTAGATAGTTTCGTTTAGGACTAGAAGGGTATCAGATTTTGAAATATCAAGCAAATGAAATTACCTTTCTCCATACAAAACAAAATTCCTATTTTAGAAAGACTTTTTCTATCAGTTAGCAATGAGTAGTTATAAAATTGCACACCCTGCTGACATGTTTCTGATAAGGGATTATGTCCTTCAGTTCAAAGTAGACAATTTCTAGACTGAAAGTGGTTTACATGGATGAGACATATTAGCTGTTATTAAAATTGATCTAAATTATTAATTATTTTTTAAAAAGGAATAAGATTTAGTAAGCAATCTTGAAGGTTTCAACTTCAGCATTTCCTAGGAAATAAAACATGTTGAAAGCATTTTTTTAGGTGGATCAGATTTGACTGGTAGAACAACCAACGAATAAAGACAAAATTATGGCAAACTATCCACTTAGAATAAACCCAAATATTATCAGAATAAATTATGCGATTAGATGTCTTCCATTTTACCTAGTATTCTGTCACAGATTATTTTATCTGGAAGGTATTGTGACATATTAAATTGAGAATGAGACTTTACGAAAAAGTTTTGAGCAAGGAGGAAACACAGATACTAATTAATTAATTGCAGGATGACCATGAGCCAGCACTGTGCTCTTGTGGCCAAGAAGGCCAACGGCATCCTGGGGTGTATTAGAAGGGGGGTGGTTAGTAGATCGAGAGAGGTTCTCCTTCCCCTCTACTCTGCCCTGGTGAGACCACATCTGGAATGTTGTGTCCAGTTCTGGGCCCCTCAGTTCAAGAAGGACAGGGAGCTGCTGGAGAGAGTCCAGCGCAGGGCAACAGAGATGA
>VWYH01002728.1:809647-838875 GCA_013399365.1 Pampusana beccarii
TGACGGAACACTGGAACAGGCGGCCCAGGGAGGTTGTGGAGTCTCCTTCTCTGGAGATATTCAAAACTCGCCTGGATGCCTTCCTGTGTAACCTCATCTAGGTGTCCTGCTTCGGCAGGGGGATTGGACTAGATGATCTTTTGAAGTCCCTTCCAATCCCTAACATTCTGTGATTCTGTGATTCTGTGATTAAAGAGAAGCAGCATGTGGTATTTGTAATTAAGTTAAAGTCAAGGTAAAATTGTTTGGTTGGTAAAACAGCAGTACATAAGACAGCATAAAGCAGCATTCTGTAAAAAATTCAGCATTATTAGGCTATAATAAAAATTATCTGGGGTTTTTATGTCATCATAGAAAAGACCCCAGAGTACAGTTGTACGCTATCGTAGTAAAATAGTACCGTACCTATGAAGAGAACAGACCAGACTCATCAGGCAAGCAAACGTGTAAAGTTACGCTGTAATACCTTGCCAAATACTGTCACGTGCAGTACATGACAAACTAAGACAGCTTGGGTTGAAAATTCTACTTGTCATGCAAAGGTGACATACTTGCAATACTGTGACATATTTTCCTATATTCAACTCATGTCTGCAGATGCTTAGGTCTGAGGATGCTTTAAAGGCCAGGTTATTTTTTTACTAGTACCTTGACTTAACTAATGTTCTTGCTGAGTAAAATCCAGTTCTTTGTAAACTGCACCAGCACCTCCATTTCAGTGCCAGATATCTGTACAATACACATAGTATTTATACTCTAAAAAGAGAAGTCTCAGAACAAAGGAATGCTGACAGACAGAAGATTAATGAAATATCTTTTTTCCTGGCAACAGAATTCTTTTGCTAAAAATATTTAAAATTATTACTGTAATTTTTGTCATATTCATATAATTTTCTATAGAGAAGAGTAAACAGAAATGTCAGTGAACATGAATTAGTCATGCATTATAAAAAATAAGTCAGAAATCAAATTGATACATATACATGTGATTGAGATCAGTCCACAAAAAGTATTTTCAAAGATATTAGTCCCAAACCTCATGTAGTAAGTCAGTTGAAACGTATTTTCGAAACAAGAATTTAACAGGAAAAACAGTATTTTTCATTTTTAAAGACATGTATAATTTTTTAGGAAGTGTTTGAAAGAGAAAAAAAACAAATAAAAGTAGTTTCAAACAAAACAGTTTAATTCTAAAGAAAAAAATCTGATATGACAAAATAATAGGTTCTGCTTTCAGTTAGTCACTAGAGCTATACTGAATTTGCTGAGCTATGAATGTTACAGCATTAAGGAAGAAAGTTGCTATGCTCAGTAACGAGGCAGTTTTTGCCTTACAGATGTTTTTTGGAGAAAAGATTTACATGTTCTCATTATCTCTGAACACCCGTGAGAAAGCAGAGAGCAAGCAGACTGTCCCCACAGTTTACACGGGGAAAAGGTTTCTGTTTATCATAATGATCTCTTGAATCTTTTTAATCCTCTGTTAAAAAGAGCAAGACAGCTGCATTTGAAGCCCTTCTTCCAGCTGTGTATTGCTCAGTTGTTGCTTTTTCGTGGGACTGGGGGATTGGTGTAATTAGACTGAAGGGAGTTGGGTCATGCTTAACAATTAACACTGCTAATACAGCTGATGTGTCCAAATGTTCCTTTCGGGTATCTTTGTAAACATTTTCTCTTGATAATTCTCCACTCTTCACTTCCTACAATAATGAATTGGCATCTCCTTCCACTATCTACCAACCATGCTTATCAACTTTTAAGTTAAATATGTGGTAATACAATTTATTAATAAACAGAGTAAATAATTATATTATAAGAGACGGATAAGGTGACCCCAGAAAGCAGATTATGGGCTTGCATTAGTGCAGACTGGACACCAACATTTATAATAATTCATCAGGAAGATTAGGAATTCTATACTGCTGAATACTTCTACAATTGCAAGTTGTCAGTAAAATGTAATTAAACCATTGTATTACAGTCTTTAATTTGGATAATTTATGTTACAGTTAGATGAGGTTTGATCTATGAGCTATGATCTGAGTTAGTAGAGTTAATGGAACTCAGTACTTTACAGAATCAGGCCAGAGACAGCAAACTTTGCAGTTGCAGAAAGGTGAGCACAAGAAGGGTCAGAAGTTGTTAGAAGAAAGAAACATCTTTGAAAACAAGCAAGTTATCTTACAAAAAAAAGTAGCAAATAATTTACACAAAAGTTATACAATTAAATTATGCATCACGATAACAGCACCATCACAGAGCAGCAGTGACAGGAATAGACATTTCCGTTAGTAAGCACAGCAACATGGAATCAAGTGTCATTAGACTAACGAGACAAACATCCTTTTCCTTGTTCCACTACTGAGGTATTTTGCCCCTTCTCTTGTTCTGCTTTTCTGATATTATATTTTTCAGAGGTCTCTCCCCCATATGGTATACAGTGCTTAACACAATAGCTCCTTAATCATTATTACAATCACCAGGACTGTTTCTAAGACAAAACCACAAAATATATGTGTTAGTTATGAATTCCATTCTTCTGGAGAAAGAGATATAAGCACATAGAAATAACAAAAATGTCTATATTAAACATCATAATAAAATCTGTTTCTGCCAAACACCGAAGTGCCTGACTCGCTGAGTACTGCCCTGCTTGAGCTTTACATATAGCACTTCTACGGTCACCACTTGTTCAAACCCAGAACTGATATGCTTGGCAGAAATTAGCTCCTAATTTCCACGTAAGCCTATTATCATTCAGATTAAAAAAAGAAAAAAAAAAAAAAGCACCACAGAAATCCAGAGGCCAGATCTAGCAGGTGTTTTCAGATCACACCTAGCACACATTGACAGGAGTAACCTACTTCCAAGCTTCAGCTGTGACTGCTTTATGTCTATGGAGAGAAACAACGAATGCAGCCCCAGCCCTCATGTCAGGAGCGAGGAAATCAGAGCATGCAACTTCAATTGTCCAGCTCACAATTCTCTGAGATCTCTGCCTCCTCCCTGACCCCCACTTTAGACTTTAGTTTGTCTCTGTAACACCATTAAGCTATTCTTCGTATGGCATATGTGCATCCAGGTTTTAGCTTAGACCTGTAGTACATGGTTCATGTGAACATCTCCATCAGCCATGGATGAGATGACAGAATTTCATTTCAGAGGATGCCCAAGTGGAAGATTCAGTCAAAACACACAACACTTTTGCTCCTGAATTAAAGGTGACACATGCTTCAGACACAGAACCCACCATAGAACCTTTGTGCCTGTCTCTGTACATCCGACAACATCCTCTTTGCAACAGCGTCCTCCTTTCCTGACGGCCCTACCTTTCACATTGCTTTCTGCTGCTCTCTTTCCACCAACTAAGATACAGCTAAGTGCTCTGGTATTAACAAAACAAAACCAAACAAAACAAACAAAAAAAAAACAACCAACAAACAACAAAAAAATGCACTAGTGAAATCTTCCAGCTTTGCTAAAGCAAGATCTTACAATTCACCTCTGTGAATGAATGCAGTTGTACTTATTAAGGACCAAAAATCCTGCTATAAGCTTATAATGAAGGAGGCCTTGCCCATCCACAGTGTTCTCATAGTGCATGGGATTTTCTTCAACTCTTGAATCTTTCTAGACATGCTGTGAATAGCTGTCTTCAGGAACTAGAAGACAGAACTGTGACATGGAAGAGGCAGATAAGGCTCCTCTGGAATAGCTGAGATTCTGCCTGTCTGGCCCATAAAAGTCTAAGAACATTTGTACTTCCTTTCCCATGGTCATAAACTCTGGAGAGAATGTGGAACTTGTGTCAAAGGGGAAGACTACTTATTTAATGAGTTATGTTGCTTATCCTTATCCTTATTTAAGAATTTGTCTGAATCAGACAATTGCTATCAGAAACATCCTCCTCTGCTAAGAACTCTGGGGGTATTTTTGTCTTGGAGGCCTTGTTTGAGATGGGGAAAATCCTAATTTAAGACTTCCTGGACTCCTTCTCTTCTTTGTCTCCCATATACAATCTTGGCTCTTGGACAGTTGTGGTAAGGGCTCATGTTTTAGTGCTTAAAAGGACCAAATTCACACTGAGCTATGTAATGATATTCCAAATAAGTTGATAAAGAGTTGTAAATTATTGCAAAATCACATGAACAATGAGAAATGCACTACTGGACAGAAAGGACAATATAAAAGCAAACTAGAAAACAAGGCAGTGTAACAGATGAGCAGAGAGTTAACACTTGCTCTGACCGATTCTGCCTCTGCCTCTGAAATCTCAATTAGCAAGACAGTCCTCTCTCTGGGTCCATTGATTGTCACTAAACCACAATAAAATATGTAGAAAAAGCAATTCAACTTACCAAAGTTGGTTGTACAAACATTCTCTTCCCCTCCGCTCCTGGGAAAGCAGCTATTACGGATGGCAATGTACGGGTCACTACTCCCCTAGGGACACTGAATACTAGCAAGAGGGACTGGTTTTATACTGGCAGCATACTGGTAGTATTTAGCATTTGTCTGCATTTGGATAGATTCCAGTCATTGTTCAGTTTTGAATAAGTAAGTGTTAGGGCATTGGGTACGTAACAGATTATTTTTATGCTATCTTTTATGAATGTAAGCCTACTTTTTTTTATTTATATATATTTTAATTTTTTACTGACTGTAAAAGTTGCATCAATTTAAAAAATGTACATCAAGGAAAATTAAATTCAGCATGTGAAACAAAATTATACAAAGTATTACAAATAGGTTCAATAAATCCAAGCATAATGACAATATTTTCATGTGACTTTGTTAACTCATTATTAGTTATAGAAAAGTAGCTCAAATTATCACTCTTCTTCATCTGCAACAAGTTTGCATGACGTAGGTCATTGGATATTCTGAACAAATGTCATAAGAAATGCTTGTTTTGTGCCAAGAACTCTCATGAAAGTGTGATTTGACATCAGATATTTCTGATGTTTTCAAGAACCAGATTTGCAGTGCAATTTGATCAACAGCGATAAAATTATGCTTCAAAAGTGGTATTTCTCTGACATGATCATTTCTATCCCTTTTCTAGATCTAGGAATATTCTTATTTCACTTGTCACTCCCAGTGTGAATTTCTGCCAGGAATAATGTTGTTATTAGAACTATTCTCCACAAACTACTATTACTTTTTTACAGTAATACATAAAGGCTGCACTCAGGGAAACTCAAGTTCCATTATACAATAGCAAAAATTAAGGACAGACTATAAGCTTCCTAGATAATAAATATGATATAAGCAAATCAAAAGACAATCTTGTATTTTTTTCAGAAGAGAATTTTAGTACTGACACTCTAGAAATGTATCCATGTTAACAAGTATCTATGCATGTAAGTGTAGGGCTGTAAAACATACTGGCTACAGTTCTTCAGTTTTTCTTTTAGTCATACTTTGATAAAGGGGTTTATTTTTGACAGATCAGTCAGCCCACAATAATAAAAAAGCTTACTGCTAACTCACTGCAAAATGTCAAGGCTGTTTGGAGAACAGCATGTTTGGACTCAGCAAAACCCAGAAATTTTGTAGCATGGGTCAAAATGTTGCTAAAATTTTTATCAAATAGAAATCTCATTGTGACAAAAAGGAAAAATTACATTAAGTCTTTCATTTCTTATTACTCTTTTTGCCTTCTGCTTTTGCAATTTACCAAAAAATGAAATCCTGCATTTTCCAAGAATACCATTTAACACGTTACTTTTCTTACAATATTTTTCAGGGATAAAATTACATAGAAAAAGCACTATAATTTTATCCCTGATATTTTTCCCTTTAGTTGGTGATTGATTATGTCCACAACATTCCTGAGGGTCATTCTAGTACAGGCATCCCTATAAGCACCTCTCCATAAAGTGTCCTTCCTGCATTCACACAGCAGACCTTCCAGGATTTGTTCCAGCTCCAGTCTTTTTATACCACAGCTATTCTGCAACCTTATTATACAGTACTACCTAAGGAGCTCTACTTTACCCCAGCAGTGTCCCATAACAAAAATAGTGGAAATCACGGGCCAGGGCAGTATCTCTGCATTAGCTACTGTCTATACCATCCTTCCAGGGCCCTTCTACATCCTGGAAGCCAGCAGCCTTCCTAAGGTAGAGTGCCCTGTATCTGTCTGCATAGGGCTGCCCTGCTGGAATATCTACACCAAACAGGACAGTGTTTCCTGTCCCCATTCCAAAGTGACCCATGTACTGCAGAGGTGAGGCAAGCCAGCATGCCTCGCACACAGGCTCTCTTCATCACCTCACAGGTTGTACAAGCCTGTGCCTTAAAGAGAATCTACAACCCTAACCTGGACGCTACAGAGCTTAACACCACAGGGGTACAGAGCAGGCCACCTGCAAGAGAAAGGTAGGAAGAAATCCTTCTTTACTACACGTAAGAGGGGAAGAGCAGTAGAATTTGGGAACTCAGCCAGGGGACACACATTTTATTCCTGCTAAAAGCCAGGAATATGCTTTACTGTTTCCTAGGCCAAAACATGCTTCCTCAGAGTTTATAAAGGACAAGACCTTATAATAAGTGTCCAAAGAATTGCTTTCCAAGGGATACATATTCTGTGGTCTTCCAATAAAAACCAAACAAGGAACTAGACGAGGTGACCTTGTCTCGCTGTCCTGGGATACTCTGAAATTAGGTGGCCCAGGAGTATTGGGCTCTCATTCCCAAGTGATGAAGACACTTTCTCAGACAAGCAACATCAAAAGGAGCCTCTTCAGCAATCAGCGAACAGCATTTCACCTTCAACAACATTGATTCCTACTACTGATTTTGTTTTACTGATGTTGCTGGATCTGTTAAAGCTTCAGATTGTGTGTATTACAGTAAACACCTACTTGCAGACCCATAAAATATTTCAAAGAGATAGACAAGAGTGGACATCTTTACTGTAAACTGATGTAAAAATATTAAGTAGTAAATCTACTTCCTATAAGTTTTAAAACCATCAACACAACAGAAAATGCTGTGTCTAAAGTATTTCAAAAGAGTTTGCCACAGACTTTCACCTCCATAGCAAGAGCTTCATTGACATGACTGAAATTATCTCAATTTATTCTAGAAGTGTGTTAAATCCTTCATGCTCTACAGATATATTGGAATAACTCAGACAGGGAGAATGGTGATGTGAGAGAACACCACACACCTGTACCTCAAAACACAGCCAGCAGAACTTACTACAGCATCCTGTCTGAGCAGCCAGCTTCTTTAGTCCTTCATGACTGACAGTCAGCCAGTTCACGTAACTATTCTAGCTTATCAAACAAAAAAAACCCACCACACTGAATTGCAAAGAATGTCAAAGCTTGTACATATCACACAATATTATTTCATAAGCTACGTTGCATTTGACAGCTGTCATTTTCTTAAAAAACTCCCATGTAACTGACAACTTCTTAAAATACTTCTTTGTCTAGCTTGTAGACTGTAAACAACTGTAAGATACATACAATGACAGGTAGAAAATTAGTAGATAAGACAGGTCAGCCACTTTTAGAAAGTCACACCCATAAGAGTATTTTTGTTAGTACCTGCAGCGTAAGATTCTGGTGCAAGTTTCTCTTTTCCTTGTACAGAACTCTGCCACCCTAAGGGCCTAGGAAGCATGTTCCCTACCAAAGAAAATGCTTTCACGTTATCTGTGATAAAAATGAATTTTTAAGTTCCTATATAAGTAACAGGGAAGGAAACCTCATTCTTTCTAGTGTTTGTTTAGCAGCTAGACTTCAAACATTCTCTGAAAAGCAAAATCTCCAGGAAAAGGAAAATAGAAACACAACAAGCACACTGAACAGATGAAAGGTTTTAAACCGCATCTGCAGATTAAATAACAGGTTAACAATGATGGGAACCAAGTATATGATTAAAAATCCAAGATAAAGGAAGGAACCAGACTACACAAGGTTCACCACAAGTATTAATTCTTCTACAGATAATTTTGTAGTGTTAATGTTCTTATTTTATACACCCTAGAATGAGAAGTTTATTATTTGAGCAATGGGGGTCCATGAAGCTTCAATGTCACACAGAGTTCATCCTTAAACTTCTGTACATGAGAAAAATAGCAGCTGAAAACATCTGCATTTTAATGAAAATGAATTCTTCTGTATCAGTTGAATGAGAAAGTCAGCAAACGCCACAATATTTTGGGGCGCTATTGCTTTAGCTGATAACAAACAATCCTCATCCTGACTCAAAATATGCCATTGCCCAGAAATATTTATTGCATTACTGCACTGGAAAAACAAAGCAAGAGCTCCCTCTATGTGACTCTGGATGCATTACTTTGCTCGTTTGTGTATAGATGTATTTGTTTTATATTTTATAAGTCTTACTGTGAATTCGAATGATGTATATAACAAACAGACAAAATCATCTAAAAAAATAATCAGAATTCTCAGCACTAGATTGAAATGGTGGGGGTTGGTTTGTTTGGGGTTTGTTTGTTTTTCAGTAAAATTTATAGAGAATAATCACAGGCTAAAAAAGGTAATGTGATACTATATTAAACGAGTCGGTAGCAAAGGACCATGGAAGGTACAGGGCTAGAATTTCAGATTAAGCACGCCTAGTTTGTGACACAAATGCTTCTGCCTGAAAGTAAATTAAACCAGTCTAATAAGAAACATCTGAGGAGGCTCATTATTATTGCCTCTGTCAGATGACAATGGAATTTACCATTCTCAGCTGTTTTCCCTGCCTTCCTGTTGAAAGCTTCTGCTCCCACAGCAGGAACAACTCCTGAACCCTCACAGATGGTTCACCATCTCACCCAGATCACCATACCAAATTATGTTGATGCTTCTTGGGGTTACTTTAATACCCTGGCTAGTAAACGACAGTTGTTCAGAATTTGTTTCATGTGTGGTTGCTCCTGCTGCAGAAGCAATAATCTCCAAGAGAATGCCAGGCAGACAAACAGTAATTGCTCCAGCCGAATGCACTGCAATCATTTGTGTTTGTAAATTAAAATTCTGAACAAAAAGGTGATTCTTTAGAGATGCATTGTAGAAATGGGAACCATTACAACATTTCCAGCCTATCTTTGCAAGGCTACTCCTGCCTTATGTAAACAATTTCTAAAGCCATTTGTAATTTTTCACAGAACATTGGCAGACAATTCAGCAACTAAGGGGGAAAAAATGCCTTAATGAAAAAGAATCAATAACGCATTATGGTAGTGAGTGCTGTTAACATACAGTCACTGTAGATATTACTTACTCCCTTGAAGCTGTATAACATGATCCTGAATTCATTGCACTTTCTAAATAAAATAAAGCCATCACTTACCCATCCTTTCCTTCCAGAAACAAAACTTCTGCCAGCACATTTCAAATTTAAGGTGGAAAATTACTTTTTATCTTGCAGTTTTTGTCAGTTCTGCTAAAAATTTAACAAGCCCTGGGATCGATATGATCAATGTTACAGGTAACTAACACGTTAACATCTTGAAAGTCTTACTGTTTGAGGTTTCCTCCCTTCTCTTCAGTGGCTTGGCTGACAAGCATTTTGCACAGAGAAAGGCAAACAAAGAATGCTGGTAGCACACTGACTTCACAAATTCCTTCCTCACACCCTGAGGAAAGAACAAATTTTCCTTAACTTCAGAATCACTGATTAGCTAGCAGAAATACTTATTGCCTCTACACCAAAACTTCCATCAAAATATGTCACTTTGACCAGGGCACTGTTTTCTTGTCAACATGTGTTGAGGCGATTGCTGAAAAGATCCTCCAAGACTACCCTAGGGACATTCAGAAACAGGGCAAAAGAAGGCTGCTTCGAGAGTCTTAGGAGTTAATCATAAGAAAGACGGTAACCAGCCTGGATCCAGGTATGACAAGACAGAAGGGCATACTTCTGATAATGATAATCAGCTCAGTATTAGTAATTTTCTGGCAATCACCGTATCGAATCTCTGGCAACTCTGTGCAAGTTTTCTGGCTGCTTGAGGCTGTGCAGTAGCATCTTTACTGTCTTTGTGAGACTACCTAATTACAGTAAATTTACCTGTGATGTGATCACACAATTATTTGGGCAGACAGGCCTAACAAAATTATATCAATCTTCCCAACCAATGGCAGAAGCAGTGTGGGGAGGACAGCCAACATAGTTGAATCTTCCTTGGCTGCCAGAATGGTGGGAGGGAGACCGCTGGCACCTGCTGCCTGTTAAGAGGAAGTAGCTTTTCATTTTGAGTAAAAGATTAAGTATTAACTCCAGGATCTAAAAGTGTATACTGAGAAATTCTATTCAATAATGAAACTTTTAGAAGAAGTATATTGTGTGGATTTGACTCTACTGAGAAAGGACATCTTAATAGTGAATTGTATCTTTTGTTAATATTTAAATATGGGGCAGGCAACACCAGTGTGAATTTGCATTCATAATTCCTTTCTGAAAAGATAATTTGACATGCTCTCCTTTTTCACTTTGCTGTGTATTCAGCTTTAGTTGCAAAGATCATTTACTGTGCTAATGCCTTTCCCCTTCAAAAATGTCTGTGCATGCCATGCCTCATGATGAACACCCATTTGTAAACAAAGTAGTGATTCATTATTATAGCTGAAGGGCATCGTTTTACCTGGACATAAATTCATCATTTTTTAATGCCTCACAGCTTGATGCTTGAAATCTCATCAAGCACTCTGAAAGCTTCGTTGACACAGATTGATGATCCAAACAATTAAGTTAATAATGGCATCAGCAACTGGAAGTTAGTATCAACCAGAGGGACAGTGAGCCAAGTTCGTCCCTAGTGTATGCCTAATAAAGTCAGAGGATGTGCACTTGGTATCTATTTATTGCAAACAATATATTTGACCCCTTTTTTCTCTTTCTGAGCTAACTTTATAAGTCCAGCTATACAACATTAAGTACTCTGAAGCTTTTTTTTTTAACAGGTTAGGTACTGTTAAACACTATAAACAACACTACTTTCTCAGAACGATTTCAATAAAGCTAATAATCTGTGAATATTCTGTTACAGCTCAGCTGGAGATAGCCACTTCTCAGCTGTTAATTACTACACTTCACCTGAAATATGGAGATATGGTAACTGCCCATACTTCTACATACTTCTGGCCTGCTCTAACACACAGTAAAACAGCATTCAGTAAAATCCTCACTCTTCATTGTTTTTCTAGCTTGTCTAGCTAGAAAAGCTTTCCTGTTTTCCAGCATTGTCTATGTCAATGCATCCCTGCATGACCTGGGAATCCACTGATGAACGTATGGCATAATTTGGCATAATTTGGCATAATTTCAGGCTGAACTAGTCATAACTGTCTTAAGGAAGATCTTCTGCTACAGACTTTGATGAATTCTAGAAGATTGTGGCCTTTACAACCACTTCATCCTTATATCCTTTGCTATCAATCTTTCTGCAGTATTAGCCTCAGCATTTAAAGAAATCCAGCTCTTAAAACTAGGAACTTTGTTCTTTCTTAGAACTCTGTGATAGTTTAACAGTGAACCTAATGTCTTGTGCCAACTGACACAATCATACCTGGCAAACAGAGCCTGGGAACTGCCAGTTTCAAGCTGGAGACTGACAGATGAATAGCTTTTCTTTCTGAAGAGAGCCAGGTGCTTGGAGTTAGATGTAAAAGACTTAGGTACTGCCTTGAAGCTAAGCTGTTTCATCCTCTCTTTGATAGTAATAAATGGGAGAAATTCAGGAGTCAGATGACTATAAAAGTACTCAGGATCCAAAGATGACACCTGCCACTGTCTGTCTGCCTCTTTTTTCTTTTTTTTTTTTAAGTTTTTGTCATTTTTTTATCATGATAATTTATACAGCCTTGTCACTCCCTTCCTCTACCAGAGTTATTCTAACTCAGATTTGGAATAAATTCTTCAGATATTTCACAGCAGTTGATACATCTTTAATGGTACAGTTAGGGTTGCCATGTTAACACTAATCCTTTTCCACTTATAAATCTGGCACCACAGAAAAAGCATGAGTGCTTAGCTAGGTAATTTTCCTACCTATAGGAATTCAGGCACAACTACACAGACAGCTACTTGTATTTGCCAGGTCCATTGCATGCATGAGTGAACTCACAGTTGCAATTTAGTTGCTGAAGCAACAAAACCTTACATGTTAGATAGGAAGACACTATTCACTACTTTACAAATAGTGATTTTACTCCAGTTATTAATGAAGTAAGACAAGCACGGTGTAACTGTACCAAACCTTCTTGTATTAAGATGCTGGGGATGTTCAATATGGGGTTGTTTTTGAGAGAAGCAAAAGTCAGATTAAAATCATTCTAAAGAAACAGACTATTAGAGACAACACAGCATACAAATGAAGACGATGACACTCCATACATAGTCAAAAGTACATATTCGCTTGCTAATGTCTAATGCATAAAAAAAAATTACTGAGGAATGGAGGATGGTGACCAGTAGAGAGTAAGCATGAAAAGAAGAGGAACTATCAGGGAGTTACATCCAGCCAGGTCAACTGGAGATCTAGTCATGCTCCTGAAATATGATAAGCTGTAGGGAAGATGAGAATGCATGCACATGCATATATTTTAAAATTACTTCTGTCTTTCAGTTCTAGATGAAATTATTTGCTACTGCTCATAATTTCTGAAAAGCAATTAATGTAAGTTGAATCTGAAAAAGAAAATGTGAACATTTATTTATTCTTTTTCATAATGTAAGAGCAAGGAGCCATTCAACAAAATTGAAAGACAACAGGCTCGAAGTTAAAAGCGAATATTATTATAAAGCACATAATTAATGCGTTGAACTCTCCACCACAAGATAACAACGTGATAGCAGCAGACAGAAAAAGCATACATTTAATGAGAAATTGTTACACTAGACAGAATATTAAAATACATTTTCATAGATGTAAAGCACTTAGAGTATTGCTAGATAGATCAGATGTTATGACAAACTAATAAAAGCAAGGAAATGAAAGCAAAATAATACCATATATCCCCCTATTCAAACTTCACTGTTATCACAACTATTATACAAAACAGATCATGCACCACAACTCAGATTCTGATGACTTTAACTTTTATCATGCATATTTTAGTCAAGATGCCCCCTCCCTTTATGCCTATTCCTTTTCTAAGAACAATATCTACACTTTGGGTTTTTTCATTCAGTTCCGCTGTGTATATTAGTCTGGTGAAGATTTGAAAATAGGGTATGGATAAGAGAAAGTGGTGTCTTTGACAGGCAAAGTTAATGCTGTGGTGCACGGTCTGTAATGCACAACTGTTCTAAATACCAAAAAAAGTATTTTCTTCAAATATTGCTTAAATTGGATGAAACAGAAGCATAGTGGCCAAATATTTTGTCCACCAGCATCTGCACATGTATCTTTTACTTCTGTTTGATGAAAAAGCATAGTTCCTTATAAAGATCATTAAGAGTGTCTGTGCATGTGCCCAGCCCTCGTTCAGTGGATTGGCACAGCCCAAGCACCACCAGTCAAGAGGGCAAGCTTCACAGGCTGTACTGGAAAGCATCTCCTTTGTCCATGAGCTTTGTGTATAAAACTGTAGGTTACTTTATAATGACCTAAGGGTAAAGCGACCTCAAATTCATCCAGGTGTTAAAGTCCTTAAGCCTGAATTTCCTAGCACTGATACTTTTAAAGATATATCAGGCAATGTGAAAAGGTAATTTGAGCCTCAGCCTAACTGAAAAAAACTTTATTTTGATTTTTGTTTTTAAACAGATGCACCCACTTCACACCTTGTTTCAGCTGTGCTGGAGTATTTGATGCTGGCTATTGACAGTTCCTTTAAAATAATAGAGAAATAGACTATTTATTTGTCTTGGCATACCAATTCCTATGACAGATTAGCCTATTTTACTTCTGTAGCTTTCTCTTCTAAGATCAGTGTAGATGTGATTATCAGGTTCTTAATATATGCTCATTAGAAACTTGTCTTTTCTGTGTGCAGAATTAAAAAAAGGAGCACTTGTAATGGTACATCTACTTTCAGACTAATACAGTAAAGGACACAGTTACTTATTAATTTTCAAAATACATAGGTCTTAATTTTAAAACTGAGCTAGATGTGTAGCTCATAAATTAGATATAGGTTATTTTCGTATTCATCAATGTATATTAGCACAGAAATCGAAATTTCCAATTCAGGACTATGCAGTTGAAAAGCATTAAATTATTTCATATATTGTTCCAACTTCTAACAAAGGTTGGAATTGAAATACTTGTTATTAGTTTGTATTGAGAGTACAGAAAAGACCAGTACTACAAAACATGTGCCATTTTATAGACACAGAAATAATGAAAACATTGCTAAAGCAATGAGACTTGCCAACTACTGATGAGACTCAGGAGAAATTATTTAACAGATGTTTCCTAAACGAAATAGATACTTAGCTCTCTCTGATCACCATGATCCTGAGAATTCATGACTTGATTCAATGATCAACACCTCTTTGTTAGTCCCATTAAAAAAAAAAAAAAAATCTTGCAATAGGTTTTCCTTCCACACAGCATCTGGTAAAATAAATTTATGGCCTTGATTCCCTTATGGTGAAGTTGTATTACAATATTCTTGTGTTCATGACATAATTAGGGTTCTGTCAGGACATTAGTCATACACTGATGAATGCACATCCCATTTTCTTTGCCCTTTTAAAGGCTACTACCCTCACAGTGACCAGTGGCTACTGCACTACATGCCGACCTGACCCCTTGCTTGCTTATTGAAAATTTCAGCTGTTGTGCTACAAGATTATTCATCATTATTTACTGCAAACTTACTTCAACAAGCTTCCTTTGACAGTTGTTATTTATTTTGCAATGCCCCCTAATACACAATGCACTGAGCACTATTCCCTCTTGATAACTTCTTTCCTTAGCCTCAAGTTTCATCATTAAACACTGTTCAGGCACCTTTCAATAGGAGATATCAAACCCATTCTAGTGTAAGAAGTCACCACCTAAAGCGAGAGCTTCAGCAGCTCATACCTGAGACTGCGATTAGCAAGAAAATAATAATTCGAGATACTAGGTAAGTCAGGAAATACGGATGGCCAAATGAACATTGCTTTAACACAATACCCAGATCAACTTGTTTCATCTTCTTTAGTTTATTTTTAGGAGTCTTCAAATCTAGGTCACATTAATAATATTTTATACCTATAACATATGCTTCATTCCAACAATACTTGCTCAGCTCACAAAATATACCTTGCACATGTAACACCAAAAAAGTACACACCTTTTTGCAAAAACAAACAAACAAACAACAACAACAAAAAAAAACAAACAAAACTTTGAAATAAACTGTAGCAAACAGACACTGAAAATACATTCTTGCCAAGGAAATGTTGTTTTTTTCACATTATTACAAGATTTTTAGAGTTATATTGTAGGTTTTTGTCAAAGTTTATACCTTTTTAATTTTCACTGATTTTCATAGAGAAAATACCACAGCTCAGTTTAAGTTTTGTGCTGCTTTTAATTTCTTTTAGTATTTATCCTGTTAGTGTGAGTAATAACTCAGGTAACTGGAACAGCATGATTTATTTTTGCTATCCAGCACATGTTGAAGTTTCTTACGAGTGGGATGAAAATGAAAGCTTCTTGGGCCAGGACAAAGGATATGGTTTTAAAAAAATCTTTATTTTTGATTCAGTTAAACTTTTTTCCTTTCAATAGGGTAAAGTCAGCAGTAATAATTCAATTGAAACTAATGGACCTTTTTTAGCATAAAACTGGCATAAGAAAAACAAAGCCTTTGATTCTCAATAAATATTTCTTAATAGCAAGTCATCCCACTTGGACTGGAAAACCAGAGATAGCAAATCACTGAATAACTGGGTAATTCCAGCAACACAGGCTTTATAATTATATCCTGAACAACAGTGAAATTGAACATGTGAACTTAGCCTAGCAGCTTAAAACATACACTTCAAAAAACATCACCTTGCCTACTTCTTGCACATAAATCATAAAGTGCCACCTTGCCTTTGCAGCCCTTACCTTCTCGACTGCTAAAAATTGCTGGCATCATTAACTCACTTCATATTATGCTATTTCTCTTCCTGCCCAACCTGTCACCACCTCATTTTCTCCTGCATCCCCCACTTTGACAGATGTACTTGCGGTAATACTATTCTAGTTTTTGACTTATTCAGATCCTGCTATATTGCCAGCTACCTCCTGAGAGTGCTGCTGTACCAGGAGCCAGCTGCCTGTGCTTGCAAGTAAAGTTAACGCAGACTTCCAAGCACCGCAAGAACGCTGCTTATTTCCAGCTTAACCCATGCTGTGCAGATTTATCCACAATTTACAGAAACAACTGACTTTCCTGAGGGAAATGCATGCAGCCCACATCACCATGGCCTAGATAGCTCCATCTCACTGACATGGGTGGGAAGCACACTCTGTATGAAGTCTTTATGGAACATTACACCTGAAATACATTCACAACTTCTGAAAACTCAAGCACAGTTATATTCTGTGTTGATTGTATGTGCCTGGTTTTTAGAGCTGCTGATCATAGCTACTCTTTCGTGCACTTGTCTAAAACTGGCAGATAAATAATGAGTTTCAATTTTTCTTTTAAAAATAATTTTTAAAAGGGAAACTAGACTATTGTAGCATGCATAGATTGATATGGAACCCTACCAAAATCATGAAACTGCTGATACAACATTAATTCAGTAAGGAATTAAAGGAGAATCAATTTTAAAAACCTCATTATTCCTAAAAAAATCTTATCATTCAACAAGTTTGGTGACATTAGACCATATGCAACTCTCATTAAAAGCTACTTGTTAAAATATAAAGTAGATTAAACCAGCTGAAAGATCTAAAAAAAGTAAAGTTGGGGTGTCTGTAGAGGAGTCTATCAAATGTTACTCTTAGCTCTGTCCACTTAAATGTTTTAGGAATGGTCAGAAATTACTGTATCGATAAACGGTATATTGATATTAACAGGCAAACATGCAGGGTAGACAGGATCACTTAAACTTTGTTTAAAGAGATGCTGTAGTTCAGTGTTTTGATCAAGTGAGAAACCAAAACACACTGTTTCTACCATTACCTTACTCCCTCACTTCTGCTAAAAACAAGGAAACCCTGTATATTATGTAGCTGTTACTTCTCTAACGCTTCTGAGTGTTTAATTGTAAAATAAACAGTGTTTAAATGTGCAGATGATACAAATGTACATGCAATGACACCCTATAAAATGGCCCAGATATTGCTACAGGCAAAAAGAAACTGTTTTCCCAGATTACTCTTGTTTTCTTAATATTCATCTTTGGTTTAGTCTGCCTTTGCTTCTAGTCTAGCTAGGATCTTAGAATTGTTTCTGTGTAATATCTGCCAATTTAATTAATGATCTGCTTACTCCCTCCTCCAAATCATTAATGAGGATGTTAAATAAGACCAGTTCAAACACTAATCCCATGGTGCCTTGGCAGACACCCCTCCTCACAACATAATTCATCATACCCTTTGTTTGGCGATTGTTTGGATGATACAGCTGATGTAAAAGGAGGATGCCCACCTGCTTGGCTGTGTTAACCACAGGAAACATATTACACCAATTACTGAAAAACTTCACTGACTTTATTTGCTTCTTGCTGCAAGTCAGAAAACGAAGAGTGCTGACAAGTTGCTAGAGAAGAGCTCTAAACCTTTGGGTTCCTGACACCTGAGAGACAATTCAGCAACCAGATCACTGTAAATGCTCTAGATGAAAGACAATTCTTAGAAATAAATCCCCACTTTTTTTAAAAGAAGCCCCGCAAAATTAACTGAGAAATATAAACGTTAAGTTTAAAACAAAAAAAAAAAAAGCAACCTATTTTTCTTAAGGTGCTCCCAAACCAGAGCATATTAGGCTGAAAGTGACTTATGAGAAGTTGGCTTCCTCTGCATCTTTGAGGGTAGAATCTATAATATTTAGCAGTAGCTGGACTGTATTTAAGTTACTTTGGACAGAGACTTCTACAGATGAAGGATTCTCAAGATAATTTTTCTCACAGATTAAGATCTAGGTAATGTTCTCATCTACGCGGTATCACTGACTCTTTCAGTGGTTTGCATCCCTTCTGTCATAGCTTGTTGGCGTAGTTTTCCTGCCTGGTAAATCAGCCTACAGATGGTCAAAGTAAGGTCTTTCCCTCTTCGAAAAAACAAACGTAAGACATTCAGTCATCAGTGTAAATCTCAACAGTTTTTATTCTATTTGTGTAAATATTTTATAAAATCTCCTGTAAGCCATGGTGGAAGCTTCCTACCATCACAAAAAGAGTCAAGGGCTCCTACTTTTCAAGACAGAAGTCTGCACAAACCCAAGACTACTGTAGTTGGTTATGTCTTTGGGCAGCTTCTTACTGTGTACTTTCATGATTCAGATATTCATTTTATCTGTAGATATAATCCTCATCCAGTATGCTTCTAAAGTCCAGTTAGAGGCTGTCTTTCATGCAGTTCTTTCAGGTTTTCTTTTCACCACCAAATTCCATTTAGTAGTAGCCAACATTAATCTTTCCCTAGTTACTCCAGCATCTAAAACCTTTTACAGTGCTGACACTTTTATTCACTGTTTTACACAGCTTCTCTTTTCCTTAGATCTGACTCAACACGGGTAGTAGAACAGACACAGTTCACAACCACTTTCTCAACGACTCACCTTAGCCTGTGATGGGCCACAGTCTATTAATACAAATTTCTCACCACTTATGAAGTCTGCAGGAGGGAACTGAAGGCAAAGGTTGAAATACAGTAAAGAGATTTCAAAATATCCAAAGGCAAAAGGAGTAAATCATTCCTAGTACTGCAGTGTTGCCAACCCTTAAATTGAAAAAGTGCATCCAAAAGCAAGGTTTTGTCCTTTTTGAACTTTCCAGTACTCCTTTCAAATATCTTCCTCATCAGCTTCTATCAGGTTATACCCTGCCAAATAATCTTGCTGCCAAATCAACACTCTCGTCACTTCATAAATCATGAGAAACTTTATTGCACAGAAGCCCACGTCTTCCTGCTATAGTAATTTAATCAGCAACCCTTTATTGACAGTCCTCTGCCAACAACCCTTAGATACAGTATTTCATTAGCAGAAGGCAAAAACATAAATAAGGGCTGCAGCATGTGCATAATACACTTTGAAATTTAAGTAACATGAAGACTTCCACACAGAATTCAAAACCAGCAAAATCTGGCTTACAAACAGTGTGTACCTTTGACTCATAGAAACACACAGAACGGAAGAGACCTCTGCTGTTCACCTCGTCCAAGATCCCACCCTAAGCAAGGCAATATTAAAAGTGAGATCAAGTTCCCCAGGGTTTTCCCCAGGAATATTCTCCAAGGGCAGAGATTTCATATGCAACCGGGACAACCTACTCCTGTGCTTAACCCCTCATCATGAATTTTTGCTTTTCTTATATAGTAAAAATTTCCTTTCCTGAATGTGTTGCATTGTCTCTTAAATGCGCTGTGCACCTCTGAGAAGAGCCTCTGCATCCTCAACAACTTCCCCTTTCCTTAAGCAGGTGAAGACAGCAATGAGAGAAGCATAGAAAGCTTTGACCTTTTCTTCTGCTCAGCAAACACAGCTCTCCCAGCTTCTCCCTGTCTATCATGTGCTCCAGCCCCTAAACATATTGGTGGAGCTCGGCTGGACTCTCACTAGTTTGTCAACGTTTTCCTGTGCTGAAGAATCCAAAACTACACTCAGGAGTCTGGATTTGTCTTCACGTGTACTGACTAAACAGAGCCGATGGTTTTCCTGGACCTGACGGCTCTGCACACTCCGAAGCCGCACTGACTGCGGTGTCCTTCACCGCCACACGGGAGCACTGCCGCCTCATTTTCTGTGTCACCAGGGGGACGCGAGCAGCCCGGACCTGCAGTGCTGTTCCCCCGCCAGCCAGTCCCCAGGCCGGCGTTTGTGGCGTGGGGGTTGTTCCACCCCACAGCTGGACTTTGAAAAAGAGGCAACTTCTTGCTTCTATACAAGCCCAGGCTTCTTTGTTTCTGAGTTTCCTCACGTCTACAAAAAACACATCTATATGCTCTGAAACCCAGCAAGTCATTAATAAATTCTGGTCTTTGAGACCCACATTTGTGGGGGGTTTTGTTGTTGTTTTTTTTCTTCCTTCTGCTCCCTAGTATTTCTTACCCTGTGGGGGAAAAAAAATCAAATCTTGGCTGGTCTTTCTCCCCTTTCCAAATCTCTCCCTCACTTGAAAGCCAGGAAGGAATCATAGAATGTCCTCAGTTGGAAGGGACCCACAATGATCACCGAGTCCAACTCCTGTCCCTGCATATGACAACCCCACAGTTCACACCATGTGTCTGAGGGCCTTGTCCAGTCTCTTCTTGAACACTGTCAGGCTTGGGGCCGTGACACCTCCCTGGGGAGCCTGTTCCAGTGTCCACCACCCTCTGGGTGAAGAACCTTTTCCTAATGTCCAACCTAAACCTCCCCTGGCACATCTTCCTGACATTCCCTTGGGTTCTGTCACTGGTCACCAGAGAGAAGAGATCAGCGCCTGCCCTTCCTCCTCCCCTTGTGAGGAAGCTGTAGCTGCCATGAGCTCTTAGTCTCCTGTTTTCCAAGCTGGACAAACTAAGTGACTTTAGCTGCTCCTCACATGGCTTCCCCTCCAAACCCTTCACCAACTTCGTAGCCCTCTTCTGGACACTCTCTAGCAGCTTAATATCTTTTTTATCCTGTGGCGCTCAGAACTGCACACAGTGCTCCACATGGCCGCACCAGTGCAGAGCAGAGCTGGACAATCACCTCCCTTGTCTGGCTGGCAATGCTGTGCTTGATGCACTCCAGGACACGGTTGGCCCTCTTGGCTGCCAGGGCACGCTGTTGGCTCATGTTCAACTTGTCATTGACCAGAACCCCCAGATCCTTCTCCGCAGAGCTGTTTTCCAGCGTCTCGTCCCCCAGTCTGCATGTACGGCCAGAGTTGCCGAGGCTGAGGTGCAAAATCCAACACTCAAAGGGAAATGAAAACCTCAGCTGCCGTACGGCTAAGAGCTTCCTTCCTGATAGTAGGAAAAATGTCTACCCACTATCCACAAGGAAAGGCAGAAATTCATGATGAGCTAAAGCTTTCTATCCTTCGTTGAAACTGCCTCTAGCCTTTAACAAACTCAGCAAGGTCTATCCTTCCCTTCCAATCTGTTACCCTTGACTGAGCTTCAAGAATAAAGTAGTCATTTTAAGCTCTTTGGGCCAGTGCTTGTATGGCTTCATCAGCAAGCCAGACACCACCTTTGGACAAAATTAGTATTTTAGAAAACAAAAATACGGGTCATAAAAAGGGACATTCACATTTCTTTCACTAGCCAATTTAAGTTCTGCTATTGCATTCTTACATGACTTGCTGATAGGGGTGCAAGTAATAAATATATGTATGGAAGGCATCCAGTTTTGTTTCATTTACCGGCATTGTTTGAGGAGCTATGAATCATGTCAGAGATTTAAAGGGATTACTGATAGAGAAGAGTGTACCTTTCTTCCCGTACAACAGCTGTTCTGAAAAATTTCCATAATAACAGTTGCTTTTAATTATATAAAGAACTGCAAAGCCTTTTTAGCTTCATATCAATAATGCAGCTTTGATTCAAAAGTTGCTAAAGAGATAATCCTCAGCCTTTTTTTTTTGTCAAGGCCAGTTTGTGAATAGCAATGATTTAAATCCCAATGTCATAATTTTTTTCAAGGGAAGGAAAGAATAGTCTTCATTTCACTGGAACTTGGACTGAAAAATTATAAACTATGCTAGGAAAACAGTATTCTCCAAAGAGTCCTTCAAGAAATGCTACTGATGCCTAAACAAATACATTTAAAACAAAATATCAGAAATATGGCACAGACATGAGAAAAAAAATCTTAAAATATCTAGTCAAACACTACTGTTGAGAATAAAACAAAAATCTCTATATCTAGAATCAGTATTTTTTACTAAAGAAGGATTACTTTTAGCAATTTTCAAGGCCCAAACAAGTCAGCGAAAATGGCATTTCTTTATCTTTCACTCTTCCTGCTTCTCTCAGTGATTGAATACTGGCCTCTGACTGCTTAATGCTTATTTATTCCTCATTTTCTGGGTAGTTCACTAGTTTGGGAATATAATTTGAGACCCCTGCTATTCCTTCCAAGCCTTGAATCTTCAGGCTAATTAAAATGGAGTGTTGCATATACATATGCAGCTGATAAAGGCTTGCAGCAAGGTACTAGGAATTGTACTATTTGTGTAACAGAGAAGTAAAGAATAGTTGCATCTGCTAGGACAGTTTTTGCTATGGTTCTCATTGTATTTTGCCCAGCAAATCTCACTTATGGCAGTCTGTTATTAGAGCTTCATGGGTGTTATAATACTATCTATGCTTTTCAACACATATTATCCTAATGTTTTTCAGGACAGCATTAAAGTACAACACCTAAACCTGAAGGTAAGACGGCAAGCTCTTCATTCCAAGATCATCTTCTCCTAAATCCTTTTATTTTATCTTGAGGTGTTAATCTTACACATAAAATACCAAGGCTAAGAGAACACATCTCAGAGCACTGTACGTATAAATGCAATATTGGCAAGAAGGCTACATTTCTACTTCTGTCTAGGTACCAATTTTCTCCTTTTACCCATCATCTGTTTTAGTATGTAGATAGCCTAGAGGCACGGCTGGACACTTTTTCTGAAATATCTTCAAGGTTTTACCTTTTGAATAAACTATTGCAAGCTTTGTTTTTCATTTGGTTTTTGGTTTGTTTGGTTTGTTTTGGGGGTTTGGTTTGTTTGGTTTTGGTTTGTTTCTTTTTCTCCCCCAGACAAATGTAGTAACTTTTACTTAATTTAGGAGGAGCCAATATCCATCAACAAGACAAGGAAAACTACTGGCACTGAACCATGTCTCAAGATGCAGTAAAGTTATGAGACCTGTGAGTAAGTTGCTAGGTAGCGTGTCTGTACTTATCCCATGAATATCCAGCTTCAGTAAGATCTGATCTTCTCACCCTGAGGCAGTTGCACATTGCAGTCAAACGTATTTCTCCAAATGAAGTTAAACTATGACTGTAAATTAGATTATGCTATTGTGAATGGGTAGAGGCACCTATGCTGATGGATCCAACTATCTAAAAGTAAGCAGAGGATTTTACTGGGAAGAGAATATAAAATAACTTTTTTTTTCCAATTACTTTCCAAACATGTTAGTTCTTAATTTAGGCTAGATCTTAGTCAATTCTTCTCCAATATTACTCTATAATTTAAGAACTGTAAATGTTTTCTCCTTTGGGCATAATATTTTTGAAAGAATCATTCAGGAAATAAAATGATATTGCTTAATACAATCACAGAAATTTGAAATGTCATAATTTGTGTACTACACTGAACATTTCTGAAGGAATTCATGTATTTTCAGATCTTTTTCTCCAGTTTTGCTTTCTAACACACACACACACACACACACACACACACACACACAAAAATACTTAGTCTGTAATAGTTCGATCTCAGAGGTCTGATATCAAGACATAAGCAGTCAAAAAACTGGGCTTTCCACATTCAACTTCAGTGCTACCTAGCCTTGAAGATACTTGTTCCCAGGAAGCTAAGTTTCTGCTGTAGTCAATTTTGTGCCTCTAGGATGTGCAAAACCAGCAAGACTTAAAGGCACTAGTTTCTTTATACCTCATATGTAGATAGAATTGACTATCTCTGCATAGCTTGCTTTCAGAGTCTGCTCCAAGAGATGGAGCTTCTCGTAATGTTTACCAGGTCAACTCTTGAACAGAAACATGGTGAGGAGAATACTGTATTGATCTCCGCAACACTCTCTCCTTCTGGCCAAACAAGAAGTAATAAATCTAGGTGCAAAGCATTCGATCTGATTTGGAGCTGCATATGGACTGTTAATCTCCTGCCACCAAAGGAACTGCCATTATCACTGGGTTATTAAGTACTCTGATGGAGAAAGGAAGATGCACCACTTTAGTAATAAAACATATCCCTTCAGTTAAAAAAACAAAAAAAAATAATGTGGATGGATACTGAATACTGAATAGCATAACTTAATAACTACACCATTAAGACACATATTCACTCCCAACAAGCCAAAATTAAATTCATACTCTCAAAAGCTTCTGTTACAATTAACAGCAGGATTATAGCCTAAGATCAGAATATCCTTCCAGAGATAGATTACAACATATGAAGTCTGAGGCGGCTATGTTCAGCAGGCAGATGCTGAAAATTAGATTTGATAATTCCAAGCTAATCTAAATGACCTTGGTGCCAGTCATTGCTCTAGTTAAAACCAAAGTACATTATGCAAAGTAAAAGCACTCTGCTAAGAGAGATGGAGTTAGCCTCAGTTCAGAACACTGTCTATTCTAGTCTCAGAAGGTAGAAATTGTAGCATCAGTTGCTCTCCACTTCCCAGAAGAAGGACACATGGATTGCTACAGAAGCCTAAAGAGGCTGCCACATTCTCTTTTTTGAAAAAAATCACTTTGCTTGGATATCTAACCAAAGGAGGTGGTTCACTACTATGAATCCAGAGTGCAGAGAGTGCAGAGAGGCATCCAGGCAATTCCGTGGCACTTCCCGACAGTACCCAACTCAGCATACAAGTGAATCATGTTCTCAGACATACCTCTCCCCTTACACTGCATAAGGAAAATAGGTGACTGCTTGAAGTCACACAGCGGGGTATCCAATAGCAGGAACTGGCATTGTTCCCTGTGTGGCTAATGGAGAGAAAGACCTAATGAGGCCTCTGCTCTAAATCAGTCTCTGGTAAGGTGCCTACCTTTTGCCACTGATTAGGTAGGGAGTTCAGAGTTTCCATTACCTTACAATATAGTATAGTCGATGGACCTCAATTATTACTGAATTTTAGGGAGTGTGAATAGCATGCCTCTCTCCTTTTAAGTCTAGTTCCCTCTTGTGGATTTAACCCTTTGGTCTGAACTGAAGAAAAATTCAGATTTCAGATAGATTACTTCTGCCTTTTTTTTTTCCCCAGCAAAGGCCAAGAGATAAATACACTACAAGGGTCTCTCAGGAAAGAAGTAAGATTTTCAGTGTTTGAAAGCACTCCACATCTAACTCCTGACTGAAAATGGCAAAATTACTCTGCTGAAAACTAACATATCAAACTAGCGAAGATTCTCAAAGATTATTATTTTTTTCATCTCTAGGGAAATCAAGAATCAATAGAGATAAGACACTATTTTTTCTAAAAGAGTGGTGACTTGCTTACAGGCAAACAGTCATTGACAGGTGAATCTGTCATACCATTAATCACTACTCAGGGAAATTCCGGTAATATTGTGACAATACCGAAATATTAGTATTTTTTAATATAATTGCACACATAATTAAGTGGTTTGGGTATTTTTGCATCCTCTCTCTGTCTTACTCTAACTCATGTCCTGCTTTGTCAACTTAAAGTACAATGTATTAGACTTGTAAATAATTGGCACTTAGGATGCCTATTAGGATGGTACTACTAAGTTTCAACTATCCTTTTTACTTCCAATCCATGAATCTATTAACTACGACTATTTTCAACATGTTTGCCATGTTTAGTGAGAATAGTACATAAACTGAAGTATTTTATTCTGGCTGCAACAATAAAATATAAGCAAGAAACTCCCATACTAAAACTGTTATTCACAACTTAGATCATAATTTTCTATTGATACTTTACTGCAATTTCCGAAGAACCTCCTTGGTCTATATCTCTGCAATAACTGCAGCTGTAAAAAACAGAGTTACAATAGTATGTTTTCTGTAATGGAAAGTAAGAACTTCCCACCAATAAAAGGATCCCAGCACTCAGAGCATTATTTATTTTGAGATAACTGACAAAAAATAATGTAACTATGCATCTATATCAACTATGCATGACCCTCAAAAATCACTGGCAGACCAGGAATTCATAACCAGAACACATTCCCTGAACAGTATAATTATTTGGATTAATTGCATTAACAGACTTAATTTATAAGGATTTGGGAATGTTTTTACAAGGTTTAGGAAGGATTTCCTTAGGATTACACGACGGGCAATTTCGAGTGTGCTTAACTGTTCACTTTAACTCTCTAGGCAACCATGAAACAGATCAGTCATCCACTGCTTGTTAATTCTTACCCAAGATCTTGTCACCATAAAGGGAATATCTTTGTAGTTCACCGTATACTTCAACCAGCCAGAAGAAAAAACAACTAAGCCTTAGTGAGAATCCCAATGCTGACATTGTTCTTTGGACTGTTGGATTAGAAGAACAGGCTGTGCTTGTATACTGCATATTTCTGTTCTCTTGTGTTGCCTTCAGAGAAATGTAAGTTTACTATTTGGTCTAAAATAATACTTCATTTAAATTAGTCTATATTTGCCGTACAATAATATTCATTGCCAACATCTTTTTTTCAAAGTTTTGTTAATTGCAAATTTAACTTATGTATTTAACCTGCACAGCAATGTTTTGGAAAATTGAATTTAAAAAAAGATTGTATACTTTTCATAATTCTGGGAAATATGAAATTTTGAAAGAAACGTACGTTTCCTTTTTTTTTTCCTAATAAGATCACAACTGCAATAATATACCAGCTATGTCAGCAAAAATATGAGTGTCCAGTTCTGAGCACACTGTTCTATTGTATGCTACTATCTGAATGTAAATATTGCAAATGCACAAACAAATCTAGAAATGGTGCCTGAGAACACCCTGTGAAAAATAACAGAGGCAGCTGTGCACACAACTACGATAACATGGTACAAATTTATGGGCATATGTAGATTTACTCAATTTCTGTTTTAAAAATAGATTTTACCTTTCACTGCAGGTGACTTGCCATTATTTGCTGTATCAATTACCACAGAACAGCAAAATGCTGTGATTTTGTTGATGTAACAGCAGACGGGAAGTAAAAAATAGTCAAACGTTAAACTTATACTCCAGTGAGATTTATTTGCTTGTTTGTTCTTGAAATTTGCACATTTAATTACCTGTGGGAGAGATTATTTCTTGCGGACATTGGATTTTTCAAAGTCAAAATAAGGTGTGAAGAACTATTGATGGAATTACCTGCCAAGAAATGTTATATTCTAATAAAGCACCCTGAAATAAATTTAATGAAAGCTTTTATTTCGTAAGCAATCCATCAGCCTCCTTTTAAAACATGCATCTTACAAAATACATTTCCTTGTAGGCTGGGAACTGCAGTGCTGAAACTGAACAGTAGCAACTGAGATCTCCTGGCTCAAGGAACTACTGTTACAAAAGCAGCTAAGATTATTCACCTTGGAACACTGTAAAAAGCAGTTACCTATATATTTATGTCTTGGCTGCACTACCAAGTAATTAAAAAACTGTATCAGCAACAATTTTGCCCATCAACTGTTCTTCCCTCAGCTGCTGTCTTTAGGTACTTTTACATAAAATGATCCTGATTTAGAGTTCAGGATTGGGCACTTGTTTCAAACTATAAAACTGTCAGACTGGTATCTCTTACAGTGCTGCTCCCTCTCCTCTGTTGCAAATGTATTCTTAAATGCTTTTCTTAAAGCAAAGAAATTCCCAAATGTTTGTCAACCACCACCAAACACTTTAATATAATGCCCACCAATGATGGCTTGTACATACCTGGAATTCAACTTTTAGTAGAATAAAAGCACATGCAAAAGGTGAGTCACTGCAGAATCTCTAGTTAAAATTCCTTGTTTACAGGAGTGGAAAAAGGGTAGAGAACCTTTGCAAATGGTTAGTATTGCAGCTTCTGATGTCCCTATACCTGCAGAATTAGATGTGGAACTGACAACCTAATCAGCTGTAACACATCGTACAGATCATCTACTGAAAAATACCCAGTTATAAAATCCTTTATCATGAAAAACACTGTATTTGATAGCCAAGTAACAGAAATTGTCTGTATTGTCTGTACTTTAATGGTGTTTACATACGAATATAGAAACCTGAGTTACGTATCAATTTCTAACTGCCTTGCAAGAACAGTAAGGCAGGACTCACGGACAGCAGAAGAATCAGTTTAAGTTTCACATATCATTTTGGAACATCATTGATTTCTGCTCTCTGACCAGTAAGCTTAATTCTTTGGCTAACAATTGCCCTAGTGTTTTAATTCAGGATGATCAAAGCAAAAACATCACTGCGAAAAATAAGAAAAAAATAGAATACATTTACAACAAAAGGCAGCATACCCTAACTTCAGTAACCTGAATTTACAGTTGTATTTCAGCAATTACTTTAACCTGATTTAAACACTTCCTTTTAAGAAGGAAAAAAAAATATTTTAGGAATAAGATGTATTTTGTTTGAACCCGGATAGAAAAGTGGATATATACTGTTTATAAAATAAACAATATTAGAGATTTTGAGCAGTGTAAAAACGCCTCACAAGGGGGCCATTAGGAAACGGTGCCTGATGTTCTACCTTGAAATGCAAGTTCCCTCAGTTTTCTTGGAGCCTGTGGACTTTATTACACCCTTTCTTACTTCAAATGCAGCATGGAAAACTTTCCTTGTGCAAACTTGGACTGACTGCAAAAACCTATTAAATACTGATTTGTTTAGGGCTGAAACTAACTTCCAATTGTGCATTAAGTCTTGGAAGGTGTAATTAAAAGTGTGCTTCAGACAATACCAGTAAGCCTGTGACAGCCAACCAGGCATTTCAGGGCATATCAAGTTCACATTAAGAACAAAATAAGTAGGATATACCGTGTTTTCGCGGAAGGGTCTCACAAAACAAAGCTTTTGATTAACGTTTCCAGCAATGCAAACGGCCGTCTAAGCTTAAACACCAGCTGGTCGGGACTGGAAAAGAGACAAGAGTGGGGGTTAGGCCGCGCCCGCCTCGTGAGAGGCACCCGCCCCTAAGCACCCCTCACCCAGCCCGGCGGGGCCGCCATGGGCAGCTCCAGCCTGCCCGTGAGGTATTTTTCTGTCACTTTCGGCCTGAACTCCGCTGGGAGCCGCATGCGGCCGGCGGTACCGATCCCGGTAACGGCTCGGCGCTCACCCGGGCGGAGGCGGGGCGGCCCCGACGCGGCAGCACCGCCCCGACCCGCAGCGAGCGGCAGATTTGAACGGGAGAGGCGGGCGGCGCGGGGCGCGTCCGCGGCGCTGCGGCCATGGTGGAGGGCCCGGGCTGCGCGCTCTGCGCGGAGCGGCTGCGGGC